>CAUYPK010117664.1:0-20245 GCA_963574355.1 Loris lydekkerianus
TAAGAGGTCTTTGGGAACTGGATCACAGGGGTCTGGTGACTATTCTGATGTGGCTTATTCCAGTGCTGCGTGGAGTCAGGAGAAGCCACCCAGCCAATAGATCAGTGTGTGAAGGTTGATGCCTCCTTCCCCACCATGCACCACTGTCACACCCAGTCACTGATAGCCCTGCAGTTGGTTGACCCAGTTGCTTGTAGTGAACCGATACTCCTGAAACTTGCACCTGCCTCAATCATAAGGAAGTCTGCCAGGCCACTTCGCTCTGTCTCTCTCTAGCAGGATGAGGTGAGGCCTGACAGCCTTGGGTGCTTGATGAAGGTTGGGGGGTGTTCACTCAGGTCCCGTCCTGCCCCTGATTACTGCTACTGTCAGACCAGAACAGAACACCTTTGCAGTTCCCCTGCAGAAGAGAAGCTGATCTGAGTTCCAAATCAGCTTGTCTTTGCTCCTGAAGGTTTGTATTTGGTTAGCTGTCAGTTCTGTCCTGCTGTCTTCTTTTGTCTATAGGCTGACAATCTCCTGAGGGCCAGGTCTGTCTTAGGCTCAGTAAAGCGGTCCTCTGGGTCAGCCCTGCCCTGGGAGTTTTCCTGGTTTGCAAGCTGGTGCTGCCTCAGGCAAATCCTTTACTCATGGTCTCTGGTTGCTCAGGGAGACAGGGGGTGTGGCTTCAGAATATCCAGGGATGAGCTGTATTACTGGTAAAAGAGGGCTGCTCTTTTATGTCTCAGGGAGCTGCTGCTCTGGTGTGGTTCCCTCTCAGCCGACCGTCTCTCCTCGCTCCTGCGCCCCATAGTCTGCACTGACCGGCTGCAGCCCAGGCACTGTCCACACCCCTTGAGCAATAGCCCAAGAGTCTGGAATCCTGGGGGACAGGCCTCCAGATCTCAGAGTGAGAGTGGAGGGGACTTCTGGGAGCTCAGGATTGCAGGTAGAGCGTATATACAGTTTTATACAGTTTTATGCCTGGCAGGAGAATGCCATGGTACCCTAGTAGGGGAGGTAGGTCCAGTTTTTAGAGGGTCTCTCCCGTGGAGTGTAGTGGGAGGACCTTTGAACTCTGCCCAATTGTTTGTGGGGCACTCTGAGCAGTTCTCATGGGGGAGGGGACTCCTGTTCACTTGGTGATGGATTTTGTACCTTTTGTTTGTATCCTTGTGGTCGCAGCTCTCCTCAGTGGGGTTGACGTGTGTTCTTCAACCTTCTCTCTTAGCGCAGCTCAAATCCACCGGGTTACTTGCTAAATTTTTGTCCTTTAACTCTCCTTCTGGACGGGAGCCTCTGTGGAAAGCTGGCTTCAGTCAGCCATCTTGTCTCCTCCCCCCCCAATATATTGCTTAGTTTTATCTTTTACATCATTGTGGAAACTAGGTTCTGTTCTTTAATTTCTGGGTGCTTACTTTGCTAGTGGTCCATTGTGATGGTCAGTGTGTAGAACAAGTTGAAGTATTTCCTGGTCTTGTTGAGGTGAATTTCTTCAATGTTTGCATATCAGTAAAAATTTGATTTCTCCATCAATTTTATTTTGTTTTGTTATTTTATTTTTTTATTAAATCATAGCTGTGTACATTAATGCAATCATGGGGTACAATGTGCTGGTTTTATATACAATCTGAAATATTTTCATCAAACTGGTTAACAAAGCCTTTACAGCACCCTCTTAGTTATTGTGTTAAGATATTTATATTCTACATTTAGTAAGTTTCATGTGTACCCTTGTAAGATGCACCGTACGTGTGGTCCCACCTGTTACCCTCCCTCCACCCATCCGACCCCCTTCCCTCCCCTCATTCTTCCCTTTCCCCATATTCTTAGGCTATAATTGGGTTATAGCTTTCATATGAAAGCTATAAATTGGTTTCATAGTAGGATTGAGTACATTGGATACTTTCCATTTTTGAGATACTTTGCTAAGAAAAATATGTTCCAGCTCCATCCATGTAAACATGAAAGAGGTAAAGTTGCCATCTTTCTTTATGGCTGCATAATATTCCACAGTGTACATATACCACAATTTATTAATCCATTTGTGGATTGATGGGCACTTGGGCTTCTTCCATGACTTAGCAATTATGAACAGGGATGCATCTCTATCAGTTTTAAAGCTTACCTTAGTGGGATATAGAATTCTGGGATGGAAATTGTTCTGTTTAAGTAGATTAAAGGTAGATGACCATTGTCTTCTGGCTTGAAAAGTTTCATTCAAAAGTCCACAGTCACCCTGTATATTTGCCTCTGTAGTTCAATTGGTGCTTACTCCTGGCAGCTTGCAGAATCTTTTGTTTTGTCTTGACTTTGGAAGGGTTCATCACCATGTGTCTTGGAGAAACTCTATTAGTGTTGAGGTGACCTGGAGTCCGATATCTCTCTGAAAGAAGTATGTCAGAATCTTTGTTGAAATTTGGGAATTTTTCATTTATAATATTCTCTAGTATGGCTTTCATTCCTCTGGGGCATTCTTCTTCCCCTTCTGGGATACCTATAACTCGTATGTTTGAATGCCTCATAAAGTCCCATGATTCTGTAATTGAATGTTCTGCTTTCTCTCTCTTCTTTTCTGCCTCTTTAAATATTTGAGTTATCTCAAGAGCTTTGTCCTCTGCCTCTGAGATTCTTTCTTCTGCATGGTCTAGTCTGTTATTGATACTTTCTATTGCAGCTTTCAGTTCCCTAATAGACTGCTTCAATTCCTTCAGCTCTGCTATATCAGCTGCTCTGTCAGTAGATTTCTGTATTCTTCATATCCTTCATCTTTTGTTTGATTTTGTTTTTATATTTCCTCTTGGTTATTTTCCAGTTTCTCACCAATTCCCTTCATTGTTATCATTATCTGTATTTTAAATTCCCCTTCCGTCATTTCTAACATTTCTTTGTAGGCGGAATCCTCTGCAGTAGCTACCTCATGGTCCTGGTGGGGGTGGAGTTGGGGGGCTCTGGACTGCTTTTACATGTTCCCAGGATTTTTCTGCTGATTCTTCCTCCTGAGTATTTTCTTGTATCTGTTTCCTTGCCCTAATTTTCCTTTCACTTACTCTTGCTCTTTAAGTTACTGTGCCTCTGGCCTAAAGTTTTGATGAGTCCTTTTGGTACAGGACCAGAAAAATGAGAAGACTGTAGAACAAGAAGGGAAAAGGATTTAAAGAGAGAGAGAGAGAGAAAGAAAGGAGAGGGGGGAGTAAAAGGGAATTTGGACAAAAAGAAGAGAGATACAGAAAGAGGGAGACAGGAATAATAAAGGTGTGAAGTGGGTACTTTGACCCAACCTTAAAAACCCCCGACCTCTGGGTTTGCTGGGTTGGGTGGTTCCCTTGAGGTCAGCAGCTCTTTGCCAGCCAGTTCAGACACAGTACCCCACCTCCACCAAATAGAGAGAAAAGACAAAAATATTATAAATCAAACCAAACACAAGCAAAAAACTTTGTGGGATAAAATTGGGGGGAAAACCAAATAATAGGGTAGGAACACTAGCAAAAATGAAACTCTTATTATTAAAGAAGGCAACAATGGAAAATTATATTTTAACTAGAAAAATGAAGAAAGAAAAGAAAAAAAGAAAAATCTAGAGGGAAAATGTTGAGAAAGAAAGAAAGAAGGAAGGAAGGAAGGAAGGAAAGAAAGAAAGAAAGAAAGAAAGAAAGAAAGAAAGAAAGCCAAAACCAAACCAAAGCAGTATATATCTTGATGAATATTGTTTGGGCAACAGGTGATCTTCTGGGGTATGAGATGTTAATCACAATGCTGATACAGCTGTATAAGATGGAGACTGGAGGCCTCTGCTGGTTTCTCAAACCCTGCAGAGTTGAGAGCCTAAATCTCTCCTCAACCTGCTTAAAAGACACTTTAAACCATAACGTTGGCTAAGAAGAAGCTTTCCCAGGAAAGCACTTGTCACTGAGATCTCTCCTGAAGTGGCTGCCCACTTATCCAGTGTGCCAAAAGTGGTCTCACTCTATGCCCCTGAAGGCCAGTGCTGCAAGCCAGCCCTGCTACTGCTAGCCACTGAAATCTCCACTCTTCCTCAGTGTCTCAGTTCTGGCCTTTGGAGCTGCTCTGTCACTAGATTACTTGCTCAAGATCTCTCAACCTGAGCTTCGCTCTGCTACCCTAAGAGCAGAACCTGCTGCAGCAGTTCTCATACAATGGCTATGTGTGTGGCCCACAACGGAAAAATATTAGCTCTGTTCTGGCTCAGCAGCTCAGTCTGGGGCCCTAGACAACTCTTAAAGTCATTCATACTCTCACCCAAGTTCTCCCAAGGTAGTTAAACTGAGTGCCCAAGTCTAAAAAAACAAAACAGCCCACAGGTAAAGCCTTTCCTGTTTGCAATCTCACTGCTATTGTAATTATAGCTGTGGCAGCCATGGCCTCAGACCAAATGAACACAACCACTTGCCCCTTTACCACTTCTTTTTTCCTTGTCCTGGGTTCCAGAAGTCTCTCACTGTCTCCCTGTGTCCCCAAAGGTATGTTTCTGGGCAGAGCCCACAAGCCAGAAATGCCTGGAGTCTTCCTTCCAATCTCACTGTACCTGGCAGCAAAGAAGCTGTTACTCAGCTGCCATCTTGCTCCCTCCTCTATATATTATAATTTAAAATAGATTATATACTGAATGATTTATATCTTTGACATGGATTTCCTCAGTAGGACTAAGGCCAAATTACACTAAATTTTGCTGAGTCTTATACTTTAGAATAATTAATGATTTAGAATACCTTAGTTTTTCCCTCGCTTTAACTGAATTCTAGATAGGTCTTTTCTTAATTTATAGGCCCCTGATCTCACTTTTTAAAGAGCATTTGTTTTGGAACACTTGGGATTATAAATTATTTTTCTGCCTCTTTCATATGTAAATCTTCTCCCAGCCTCTGACCAATTTACAACACAGCAATATCTTTCTCAGGGATCCAGGAGTCATGCCTTTGATATGTAATCATCAAGAAGGGTGATACTACTATCTCCCAATCTCCTTGGGAGGATAGGACCCTAACTTGATAAACAACAACTAGCAAACCTAATTGCATTGATCAACCTCTTTTCTAACATACTCTAGTACCTTCTTTTACTAACTCACTCTAGCACTTAAAAACCCTCCTCCTTTTGTTTCAGTGGAGTTGAGTTCAGTCTTTCTTTTCTTTTGCAGAAGGTTTGAATAAAGTCTTTGCCTGTTTAATTCTGTCTAGTGCAATTTTTCTTTACTACCAAGACATTTGGCTCAGTGCCTGTAGCTCAAGCTGCTAGGGCACCAGCCATATACACCAGAGCTGGGGGATTCTAATCTAGCCCGGGCCTGCCAAACAACAATGACAACTACAACCAAAAAATAGCCAGGCATTGGGCTGAGGCAAGAAAATGGCTTAAGCCCAAGAGTTGGAGGTTGCTGTAAGCTGTGATACCATGGCACTCTACCCAGGGTGACAGCTTGAAACTGTCTCAAAAAACAAACAAACAAACAAAAAAAAAACCCAAGACATTTAAGTATAGGCTTTATGATGTACAGGTTGGAAATGTGACCAGGGAACAAGGCTGTATGGATCACATCATAGTTACAGCATTTATCACATAGGTGTATTTGGGTAAGCATCTTAACTTTTCGGCGTCTCTTATTTCCTCATTTATATAATTGGAATAGTAATATTATCTACTTTTAAAGTTGTGACAAATCAAAATATCCATTCATAGTGCTTGGCTAAATAAATGTTAGCTATTAACAATTATTTCAATAAAAGTTGCCTATAAAATATTAGCTACAGCATAAAGAATAGATATTTTTTGGTCTTGGATGATAAACCAGATTTTCATCTTCTTTTTTATGACTACTGGTAGAGTTTCAAATCTGCACATTTGTCCACACGCTCTAATCAATCCTCAGCATAGCTTTAATTATTTTCCCATTCTTATTACCCTTTAATGTCTTCCAATTGCTTTGAGGAAAAAGTTTAAATTCTATAATATGACATTCAGTGGGCACCTGGAAATGGCTCCATCCTCATTTCTTGTGACCCTCCCACCGGCATCTCTCTCAGTTTACCTAGTCACTCATCGTGGAAGACGTCTTCAGTGTCCAGGCACCACTGTCTCTTCTACTTCTGACTCACACTATTCTCTTTGCTAGAAAAGAGAAAACCCTTCCCTTCCTTTTCTCTCAGGCATAGAACATCTAGTCTTTAAGACTCAAGTGACAACTTCCCTGTGAAATCTTTACAACTGTTTTTGTACTAATTTTGTGTGTACCTTAATTTCAAAATAACCTAAGACAGGCTCGGGAATTGGGTACAGAGGTGAAAGAATGGGAAATAGTCATCATAGAAAGGCCAGAATTTGATGTCTTATCAGAGAAAGAGTTTGGGACATAAGTGACTTAAAGAATCATCACTCCTGTTAAGTGTGGGTGGAGGAAACTGAGGACAAGAAGCTTTGAAATCTTAACCTCCCTTCTGAGAAAACAGAAGACTGCCTAAAGTTTCCTAAAGCTTACACCTACCATCTGGCATAAGGGACGTGTGTGTTTGTTCCTTAGGTTTGCCCTTTTCCCATAACATGTGTCCTAGTCCATGAGGGCAACTGTAACAAAATACAATAAACTGGGGGGCTTATAAACAGTAGAAATTTAATTCTCACAGCTCTGGAGGCTGGGAAGTTGCTCAGCAGATCTTTAATCGCAGAAGCCCAAGAGCTGGAGGTTGCTGTGAGTCCTGTGACGTTGCAGCATTCTACCGAGGGCGGTAAAATGAGACTCTGTCTCTACCAGAAAAAAAAAAAAAAAGAATTGTTTCATTTTGCCTAACTGAAACATTATACCCATTGAGCAACAGCTCACCACTTCCTTCCCCAGCTCTGGCATTTGCCATTCTACTTTCTGTTTCCAGGAGTTTGACTATTTTAGATGCTTTAGATAAGTGGGTTCCTGTAGTGTTTGTCTTTTGTTAATGTGATTATTTCACTTATCATAAGGGTCTCCAAGTTTATACTTCTTGTTATGTATAATAGGATTTCCTTTTTAAGGTTGAATATTATTTCCTTGTATAAATATACCATATTTCTTTTTTCCTCTGTTGATGAACATTTGGGCTATTGTGAGTAATACTGCAATGAACATAAGTGTGTAAGTAACACTTCAACATCTGGATTTCAATTGTTTTGGGACTATGTACCCAGAAATCGTAATGCTGGCTCATATGGCAATTTTATTTTTAATTTTTTAAGGAACATTCACACTATCCATACTAGCTACACCATTTGTCCATTTTTGTTTCTTCTCTAGAAAGCTATATATTAAAGTGTTTTATTCATTTAAAAAGTTTGGAAGTTTTTTTGGTTATATGTGGTTTGTGAATATTTTTCCCCATTTTGTAGGAAAATATTTGCCTTTTCATTCTCAGGATTGTTTTCTTTGCTATGCAGAAGCTTTTTAATTTGATATAGTTCTGTTATCAGAACTTCTTTCTACAGTTGGTCCTTGGTCTCAGGGATTTGAAGAATCAACCCATGGAGTACAGATCAGTGGTAAGATTGAATTTATTAGCCAGAAAAGAATACAGAAAAAGCACCAGAGCTCCTGGTGTAAGAAAAGACCCAAGTTGGAAAATCTAGGAGTATACATAGTTGCATATCTCCCTTGTAGTTTACATTTGGCCAGGATTTGGTAGCAAATGAGTGGATACAGTCCCTTCTGCTCAGGGCAAGGTGAATAAGCCATTCTTTCATGAAATTGCCTAGGTCTAAGAAAATTACGTGAAATTGTCCAGGCCTAGGAAATGGGAGGGGTCCCTGTTCATCCCTGAAAGTGGAAACCCTGTATCACCCTAAGGCCCATAAAATGCTCATGGGGGAGTAACACAGCCAGAGGACTCTCTAAGGTCCAAGGGTGGTTCTGGGGTCAGGGATAGCAGCTTGGGCTGTGCCATGATCTCTGTCAACTAACTAGGGACCTGCTGCAGAAGCCCGTGCTTGCCCCTCTCTTCTGCACTTGGTTCTTCAGCCCTCAACTCTGGCATCCGTCCTCACCAACACCATCACCCCACCCCTCTACTCACAGCTACAGAAGGCAAAGCAGATCTTCCTGGGTGGTTAGTGTAGCCCCTGGCGCCACCCACCCTGTATCCATGCCACTTGTCTATTTTTGTTTTTATTCCCTGTGTTTGTGGTGTTCTATAGAAGAAATTATTGACAATATCAATGTCATGACGCTATTCCCCTTTGTTTTCTTCTAGGAGTTTTAGAGTTTTAGGTCTTACATTTAAGTCTTTACTCCATGTGAGTTGATTTTTGTAATGTGTTATGTATGCATACACCTTCATTCTTGTCAAATGACTACCTTTTTCACAATGTGTCTTCTTGGCATCTTTGTCAAAGATCAGTTGATTATATATCTATGGGTTTTTCCTGGGCTCTCTGTTATACTCCTTATCATCAAGTAAGGAAATTGAATCTGTTGTCAAAACTGTTACATTCCATTGGTCTATATGTCTGTTTTTATGCTGGAACCATACTGTTCTAATTACTAGAGCTTTGTAATACATTTTGAAATTAGGATCTGTGAGGCTTCTAGCTTTTTTCTTTTTAAGAATTTTTTTGTGTGTTTGGAGTCCTTTGTAGTTTCATATTAGTTCCAATTCCAAATAGATCTGGTTTTGTTATTTCTATAAAACAGTCTGTAGGAACCTAGATAGGAATTGCATTGAATCTAGAACACTTTTAATTGTATGTACATTTTTAATAGTATTGAATCTTTTTGGAACATGGGATTCTCTCCATTTCTTTTTGTTCTTAATTTCTTTCATCAGTGTTTTGTAGTTTCAGTGTACAAGTCTTTCCCTTACTTGGTTAAGGTTATTTCTAAGTATTTTATTCTTTTTCATGCTATTATAAGTATGATTATTTTCTTAATTTCCTTTTTAGGTAGTTTGTTTTTAGTGTACAGAAGTACAGCTGATTTTTTGCATGTTGATCTTGTGTCCTTGTGACCTGCATCTTTACACAATTTATTAGTTCTAACAGATTTTAGGGAAGTCTTTAGGATTTTCTGCTTACAAGACTGGGTCATCTACAAACAGAGACAATGTTGTATCTTCCTTTATGATTTGGATGCTTTTTATTTCTTTGTCTTGACTAATTGCCCTAAGACTTCCAGTGCCATGTTGATTATAAGTGGTGAGAGTAGACATTCTTGCCTTGTTTCTGATCTTAGAAGAAAATGTTAGTTTTCAACAAATATGATATTAGCTGTGGGTGAGCTTTTCATATATGGCCTTTATTATGTTATTTTCTTTCATTTTTTTAGTTTGTTCAGTGTTCTATTTTTAAAGGGTGTTGAATTTCTTTACTACTTTTCTTGCTTTATTGAGATGATCATGTGATTTTTATCCATTTCTCTCTCAATGTATCACTACATTGATTCATTTTTACATGTTGAACCATCCTTATATCCCAGAGATAAATTCCTCTTGGTCATGGTGTTTGATTCTTTTAATGTGGTATCAAATCTGTTGGCTAATTTTTTGTTGAAGACTTTTGCATTTATGTTCATCAGAAATACAGGCCTATAGTTTTCTTTATATAAATATAATGAGTTTATATTTATAAGTGTTCATTCCTCTTTAATTTTTTTGAAAAGTTTGAGAAAATTTGGTATGCTTTTTAAATGGTTAGTATGTCTCACTAGTAAAACCATCTGGTTCTGGTCTTTTATTTATTAGGAGGTTTTGACAACAGATTCAATTTCCTTACTTGATGATAACTATAAATATTTCACATATCCTATTTCTTTATGATTTAATCTTAGTCGTTTGTATGTCAATAGAAACTTATGCAGATTAACTAGGTTATCTACTTTGTTAGCATATAATTGTTAATAGTAATGTCTTTTAATACTTTTTATTTCTGGAGTATCAGTTATAACATCTATTTTGTTTCTGATTTTGTTTATTTCAGTCTTTTTTCTTTCTTCCTGTAGCTGAAAGTTTTTTACCTTAATTTATCTTAAAAAAAAAAAAAAAACAACTTGTTTTATTGATTATTTCTCTTTTTTAATTTTTTTATTTTATTCAAGTCTATTCTAATCTTCCTTATTCCTCCCCTTCTTCTAACTTTGGTTTAGTTTATTCTTTTTCTAGCTCCTTGAGCTATAAAGTTAGGTTATTTGATGCCTTCTTTTTTAAATGTAGTGATTTATTGCTGTAAACTTCTTTTATTTCATCATTTAACTTTCAGTCTGTGTGTGTCTTTACATTTAAAATGATTTTCTTATAGACAGCATATACTTGGGTCTTTTTTCATCCATTCAGCTACTTTATGTGTTTTGACTGCAGAGTATATCCATTCACATTTAATAATATGGATAGGTAAAGACTTACTTTACTATTTTATTAATTGTGTTTTATCTGTCTAGTAGCTTTTTATCTCATTTTTCTTCCTTTGCTCTCTTTCTTGGTGTTTTTATGTATTTATTTTTTGTAATGACTTGTTTTAATTTTTTGCTCATTCTTTTGTGTATCTTTGTAGGGTTTGTTGTGTATGTGTTACCATGGGCTTACATAGAATATCTTATGATGACCTGTTTTTAGGTGATGCCAACTTACTTTCAATTTGTATACACATAAACCATAGACTTTTACTTCTCTTCATCATGCCCTTTGTGCTTTTGATGTCAGAATTTTCATCTTTTTATTGTGCATTCACTATGTTTGTGTTTTTGGATTTCTTAAAATACTTTTGTTTCTAACTTTGATAAGAATAAACACTACTATTACCAAATTATAGTGTTATATATTTGTCTATATTCTGCCTTTATCAGTGAGCTTTCATATGCTTTTATGCTGCTGTTTAGCATCCTTTCATTTCAACTTAGCATTTTTTGGAAGGCATTTCTAGTGGTCACAACTCCCTCAGATTCTGTTTATCTGTGAAAGTCTTTATCTTACCTTCATTTTTGAAGGATAGTTTTGCCAGATGTAGTATTCTTGGTTGGCAGGCTGTTACAAATTATGCCATTTGTTATAAGTTAATGACATCTGAAAAGGTGGAGCTTCTACTGGTTTTTCAATTCCCTCAGTCTTCTGATGGCAGATTTTACTGTGACAGCTGGAGTGGTATTGTAGGTCCAGGCACCACCCACTATTATTTTCATGTAAGAACCACAAAACCAGATCCTCATAGATTGCCTTTTCATCTTGTTTTTACCACAGAAGGAGCAAGTGAATTTGTTGTGCTTATTGTGTTCTTTCAATTTTCTTCACTATTTTCTGGAGAGAGGCACCATAGCAGGTCCCGTATTTACCAACAAGCCTGACCTTCCTGGTATGTTTAGCCAGGTCACTGTGAACCAGGTCCGAGAGCCTCGCACCTTGACTGTATCATCCCTTTCCTTTATGGCCTGAAAGATTATAGGTGGAAATCTATTGATAGTCTTAGTGAGATTCCCTTGTATGCAACAAGTTGCTTTTCTCTTGCTGCTTTCAAAATTCTCTCGTTGAATTTTGGTGCTTTGATTAAAATGTGTTTTGGTTTGGGCTTCTTTGTGTTTGCTGCTTTGGAAAACTACAGGGTTTCTTTAACATGGATGTCTATTTCCTTCCCCAGATTTGGTAAATTTTTGGGAATTATGTCTTTAAATAAGATTCTTCCCCTTTCTCTTTCTCTCTTCTCCTTTTGTGACTACCATAATGTGAATATTAATTCATTTCATAGTATTCCATAGCAAAAGGCATTCTTAAGTTTTTTTATTATTTTTTCTGTTTGTTCCGTTGACTGGTTGATTTTAAACTGCCTGCTTTGAAATTTGCTGTTTCTTTCTTCTTGAGCAAATGTGCTGTTGAACCTCTCCAGTAAGGTTTTTATTTCAGTTATTGGATTCCTTATTTCCAAAATATTTTTGGTGTTTAAAAAATATAGATAGTTGGCAGCACCTGTGGCTCAAAGCCAGGCCCATATACCAAGGGTGGCAGGTTCAAACCTGGCCCCGGCCAAAACCTCTCCCCCCCCAAAAAAAAAGAATATATATATATATATATATATATATATATATATATATATGAGAGAGAGAGAGAGACAGAGAGAGAGAAATACTCTTTTTGAACTGCTCCTTTGTTTATATATTCTTTTTCTGAACTTTTTTTTTTTAATATTTTATTTTATTTTGTTTTATTTTTTTTTTTTTACGCATTTTAAATTATGGGTATTTCAGGCTCTTTATCATATAATTAATTGGTTTCTGGATATTTACTTATCTTTCTGTTTGGGCCATATTTTCTTGTGTGTTTGTTAATACTTTGTGTTGGTGTCTGAACATTTTAAAAATTAGCTATCTTTCCAAGTCTTTATAGACTGGGTTTCTAAATGGGAAGATCTTTACCAATCAAACAACCTAGAGATTTTAGGGGGCTCTCTAACCTTATCTGTGATTTCTTTGGACTTGTACATATAATTTTTAATTAAAGAAATTTGCCAGTTTCTTTTTCAGGAATTTATAATAGTATTTTGCTTTCTCTGATATCTGTCTGGTGTACCGTTTGAGTTCTCTGGAGTAGCAGCCCATCATTCAACTCCTTTTATTTTTATTTTGTTCTCAGGAACCCCCAGACATCTAGAGTATACTGAGTGTCATCAGCACTCCAAAGTAGGCAAGACAGAAGTCAGTCTCCCTGGCATTCCTGTAAACTTTCTGAATAGTGGATATATGTTTTCATCTTATCTTTCTCTTTATAGGGAGCAGCTGTGGGCTGTTAACTTCTCTGATCATATCATGCTGAGCTGGGAGAAGGGAGTGGTAGTAACTTCATACTAGTCCAAATTATCACCTTTATTGTCAGCTGCCCTAAGGCATGTTGACAGTGCTGAGTCCCTTCACTGCTCATTTAAGCAAAGAAGAAGAGTGAAAAGATGAAGGACAAAGATAGAATAGGCTCATGCCAGTTAAGTCTTCTTTTATAATAGCAATTCCTGCTTAAATTGCATTGACCATAGATAGGTATATGGGCAGCCTCAATTGTGTTAGTTGAGAAGCTTAGTATTTTCATCTGAGCACATGTTGACCCCTATAAAACTGGATTTCTGTTAATAAAGGGAGACAAGAGAACAGATTCTTTCTGAGAAACCAGCAGAGATTAACCATAGCTATATAACTCTCTGCTTAGCACTTAGTCTTCTTGATGTTCAGTTTCTTCATACTTGAAATGGGATAAAGAAAGTATCTCATGGAGTTATTGTGAGCACTTAAGGCAACTATTACTTGTTAAAACTCATAAATATAATGGTCTATCATGGATATATATCAGTTTCATTGGCAATGCTAAATAAATTTTTGGTTATTATGTATCTTGTACGGTAATAAATAATTATATTTTTATTTAAAGTAAAGCTTCTGGGAATAATATGTGTATAAATTTTCCTTCAGTTTATATTATGTTCTTAGGAAAATGCATAAAAATTAAAATACTGGATCAAAAGGACATTTTTAAAACAGTTGATTCATCTTAATGATTTGCTCTTCGAGTTTTTTGACATAATTTATTTCCACAGCAGTTCTCGTTCTTCAGTCTAAACTACCTCATTGACTATAGTGATTAAAAATGAAATTACTAATTTTATAAGAGATGTGTCAAAGACTGTTACCTACTCACCAAAAGTCAGGCTTCCTCTTCATGCTGGACATACTGCTTATCTATATTTCCCATTTCCCTTGCAGATATGTGTGTTCTGTGACTGAATTCTAGCAGTAGAATCTGAGTAGACATAAGTGCTGCCTTTCCAGGTCTTTCTGCCAAATTCTGTCATGTTCTTCTCCTCTTTTGGGTGGTTGAGATGGTAACAATGATTATGGAGAGTTTTGAAATCACAGGCTTGAACGTGGCAAGCCTTCTTCGTGTAGTGCCTGAATCCTACCTGCCTTCCCGTGCTCATATTACATGATCAAGAAACTCTCATTGTAATAGTTTCTAACTTGAGGCACATAGTTCTCTAAGGGGTCCATAAATAAAATTCAGGAGGTCTGTGAACTTGGAATGGAAGAAAATCCTAAAGAAGCACCATTATTATTATATGTTAAATATATTATCTCATTCTTCACAGGAGCCTTGTGTGATAGGTAGAATAGAAATTATATTCATATTTATTCTTGAGGAAATTAAGACTTTAACAATAAGCAATTTGTCTAAGGTTAGACACCTGGAAACAATTAAAGTTGGTTTCAAGTTGAGGATTGAGGAATGAGATAATATATTTGAAATTTCTTTGTAAACTAAAGAATATTATAGGTAAAATTCAACATTTAATTAAAGTTACTGTTTTGCTGGAGCTAGAGATTGCAGTAGCTGTTGTCTACATCCACATCACCACATTCTCTAAAACAGAATTTGATTTAAGAAAGATAGGTCTTGGATATTATCCAAGAAGATTTAGTTTTACTAGAGAAGTCAAAAAGATGTCATGGTAAATTCATCTCATGACATGGACTCTGACAATGCTATTAGACACAGGTTAAAGTTTATATACCTTCCAGTGTTTGAATGGAAAAATGGAGTAAAAATTAATAACCTGGCCTGATAAGACCTGAAGTTGAAATTAAGCAATGGAAGCTAGGAGGAAGTTATACAAAGAAAACAAGAGGCTGGTCTTAGTTATATTAAAGAACAACCATTTTGAATAGTGATTAAGATTCCAAATGCCTAAGAGTTGTCAATTTATACATGTCAAAGTCCAGTTTTCAAGGAGTTTAGGTGTAGGTGGAACACGAAGGTGATATATTAAGTAACATTTAATATAGAGCTGCATTTTATTTCCTTGAAAAATAAACACATTTCTTGGAGACACTATACACCACTATATCTTCCAAAATTATATGTACAAATTGTATATCTTCCAAAATTATATGTACAAATTGTGATTGATATGTTTCTACTCTGAAATTACCATTTTGTGTGTGCAGTCTGTGCCATTGTTGTAGAGAGAATTACCACAAGCATCACCAGGAAAAGTGCATTTCCTTACTGAATGATGCCCAATACTGTAAATATGTTCACAAAAACATAGTGCATTTTTAAATAGACTCCATGTGAAGTCTTTGTGGCTTTATTGAAAGATAAGAAATGTTTGAAAAAATGTTTTTACCAATTATGAGGGGAATTGGTGAAGGAACTAGTATTCTATGGGCACCTACTATGTGTCACTCATGCCCAGCGGTGTGTTATAATCATAGCATTGAAGGCTTCCAATCATAATAGATTCATAGGCTTACAAGTTTACCAGTGTTAACTTCATAAAGCAGAGGCATTATTCCAAAGATGGGAACTCGAGTCTGCAAAACTGTGTTTAGAAAAATTCTGGTTCTTATATTCTTCAAAAATTACTTGATCTTTTTAAGCTTTATTTTTCATTGCATTAAAATAGGAATACTGCTACTACCACTGATAAGAGTGATGATATTAATATACAGTTTTATAATAACATGTCAGTAATAGGTAATAATCATTATCATAGTGTGAAGAAGCAAGATAATACATGTAAAGATTTTACTCAGTGTCTAAATTTTGTAAGCAGTAAATAACTATTCATAATTATTATTAAGATTCCAAAAGCTTTTCCTACTGAAAACAAAATTTCCCCACTAACATATGTTTTTACAAATATTTTTCTTACTGAAATTTAGGCAATCCTGCTATAATTTTGAAATTTCTCATTGAGCCTGATCACCGGAATCTCTTTAATGTATATACCATCTCAACTAGATAGCAAACCAATCCTGTCTCATATTAAATATTTAAACTGTTAGCCAAATGCCATGGACTGAGTGAAACTGGCTAACTCAACTTTTGAATTCCAGAAACAAAAATAATTCCTTGTATCCTCACTGATTTAACATAAATGAATCTATTTTAAAATGATGCTTATATACATACATACTACTTAAATTGAGCAGATAGAAGATTCTTAACACATATGTACTAAAAATAATTGAATTGTAGCTCCTTAATTTCTCTGACAGAAATTTTCTCAGGGCATTTTAATTGTTCCAGAAAAGACTAAAATTCTCTTAGATTCTGTTCCATTGGCTTCTAGCTCATGCAAAGAAAGATTAACATTTTGGCATGGCTTACAATCTTCTGCCTTCCTCAGCATTGATACTTTTACCTGTAAGATCTTGACTCCTCTCTGAACTAAATTCTAGCCACACTGGTTCTTTCACTAAGATCAGAAGGTTCCTATCTGATCTGCCTATTCTGGGCTCTTCTCCAAGATATCCCAATGACTTCCTTGCTCACTTTATTTGGAAATTTACTATCATGTGACTTTTTTTGTAAGGTGTACCCTATTCCTTCTCATAACCAATTTCCCCTTTCTCTAGTGCTCTTTGTTTTCCTTCCTTGATGAACTTTTCTCTTTTTAAAACTTATCAACTCTCTTACATACCTTTATTTGATGTATTTTCTTTATTATTCATTTCCTCCACGAGAGAATATAGATCATAATATTACCATTAGATAATAGCAGTGATATCAGTTTGTTTCATAGCTTTGTCTCTAGGGTCTATAGCAGTTCCTGGCTCATAGTAGACACTTACTAAATCTTGATTCAGTGAATATATTCTTTCTTTAACTTTTAATTATGACTTCCAGTGTGAAAAATAAAATGAATGTTGCTTTTATGGGACACTGTATACTACATACACTATATACCATATATACTATATACGTTAGATATTCTTTTTCAATTTAAGAATAATAAGAAACTTCAGGAACACAATTTATTTAAGAGGACATTCATATGTAGTGTTATACAATTGAAAAGAATGAAAAATATGAGTATTTAATTCTGGATAAGGGAAATGGAATCCAGGGGCACTGCAGGGAATCTTCAAATAGAATGGAGACAACTCACTGATTCATTCAAATGAGAAATCATTGGAAGAAGTATATAATTGAGAACTCTATACCAGAATAAAATAGTGTTAAACTATTTAACATAAGATGTATTAATATTAAAAATGTAAATGAAACATGTATTGATGCTATGTTTCTCTTGGTTGTTACCTTGAATTTTTTGGAATTAATTTCAGAACAAAATTTGTGACTACTGTTTTTAATGGACTGTTTCTAGTTCTGTGTCCAACATAATTCTCACTACTTTATTTTGCATATTTATCTGTAATATTTCTGTTTATTTTGGCCTACATCTGTCCAATGTTTTAAAGCCTACTTCAAGGACTCACAACCTACCTTTTTCTTGTGACCAGGGTGACAAGTTCAGTCCCTTTCTTACTTTGAGAATGCTACCTAGACATCATTTTTTCAGTTCTGATAATTGGTGTAACAGTTCTGTGGCAGAAAAAAGGTAAAATAGAATTCACCTCATTGTTTTAAAGGATGCTACACAACATCTTATTAATATAGTAAAAGCACAACATACAAGCCTCTTCTTCCATCAACTGGGCTGCAATGAGCACAGAAATATTTCCTTATAAAACAAGGGAGATGGCTTATCTTTAGTAACCAATGAAAAATTATGGAGAAGATGGTGTTAAAATGATCTATAAACTTTCCAAATTATGAAGCCTTTTCATCTCATCTAAAAAGGAAGTGAGTAGTCCTTTGGAACAATGAGAGACATAGCTTGTGACATCATCTCTCAGAGAAATAAAGTTGTTTGCTTCACACACAGAACTGTGATGACAGAGACTTTCATTTTGTTGTTTATTGTTTTTTTTTTTTTTTTTGCTAGAATATAGAAATTGTTTATTTTTGTATATTAATGCTGTATTTTCTGACTTTGATAAACTCATTTGTTACTTACAGTACCTTTTCTGTGTGTGGATTTGGTCAGATTTTCTAAACATACCAAAGATGATCAAACATTTTTTTCTTAAACTACTTTCATTTTTTTTTTTATTATTAAATCATAGCTGTGTACATTAATGCAATCGTGGGGCACCATACACTGGTTTTATACACAGTTTGACACATTTTCATCACACTGGTTAACAAAGCCTTCCTGGCATTTTCTTAGTTATTGTGTTAAGACAGTTATATTCTACATTTACTGAGTTTCACATGTATCCTTGTAAGATGCACCGCATGTGTAATCCCACCAATTACCCTCCCTCCACCCATCATCCCCTTTCCGCTACTTCTCCCCCTTCCCCATATTCTTAGGTTACAACTGGTTTATAGCTTTCATACGAAAGCCATAAGTCAGTTTCATAGCAGGGCTGAGTACATTGGATACTTTTTCTTCCATTCTTGAGATACTTTACTAAGAAGAATATGTTCCAGCTCCATCCATGTAAACATGAAAGAGTTAAAGTCTCCATCTTTCTTTGAGGCTATATAATATCCCATGGTGTACATATACCACAGTTTATTAATCCATTTGTGGATTGATGGGCACTTGGGCTTTTTCCATGACTTAGCAATTATGAATTGGGCTGCAATAAACATGCTAGTACAAATATCTTTGTTATAATGTGATTTTTGGTCTTCTGGATATATACCTAGTAGAGGAATTATAGGATTGAATGGCAGGTCTATTTTTAGATCTCTAAGTGTTCTCCACACATCTTTCCAAAAGGAATGTATTAATTTGCATTCCCACCAGCAGTGTAGAAGTGTTCCCTTTTATCCACATCCACACCAACATCTCTGGTCTTGGGATTTTGTGATATGGGCTAATCTTACTGGAGTTAGATGATATCTCAAATTAGTTTTGATTTGCATTTCTCTGATGATTAAAGATGATGAGCGTTTTTTCATATGTCTGCAGGCCGTGCATCTATCTGCTTCAGAGAAGTTTCTCTTCAAGTCCCTTGCCCAGCCTGCAATGGGATCACTTGTTCTTTTCTTGCTTATACGTTTGCGTTCTTTGTGGATTCAGGTTATTAAGCCTTTGTTGGAGACATAACCAACAAATATCTTCTCACATTCTGAGGGCTGTCTGTGTTCTTGACTGTGCAGAAGCTTTTTAGTTTGATCAGGTCCCAGTAGTGTATTTTTGAAGCTGCTTCAATTGCCCAAGGGGTCGTCCTCGTAAAATGCTCGCCCAGACCGATTTCTTCAAGGGTTTTCCCTGCACTCTCTTCTAGTATTTTTATAGTTTCATGTCTTAAGTTTAAATCTGTAATCCAGTGAGAGTCTATCTTAGTTAATGGTGAAAGGTTTGGGTCTGGTTTCAGCCTCGTACAGGTTGCCAGCCAGTTTACCCAGTTCCATTTGTTAAATAGGGAATGTTTTCCCCACTGAACATTTTTAATTGGCTTGTCAAGGATCAGATAACGGCAAGTACTGAATTCATCTCTTGGTTCTCTATTCTGTTCCAGACATCTACCTCTCTGTTTTTGTGCCAGTACCATGCTGTTTTGATCACTATCGATTTATAGTATAGTCTGAGGTCTGGTAGCGTGATTCCTCCTGCTTTGTTTTTATTTCTGAGTAATGTCTTCGCTATTCGAGGATTTTTTGATTCCATATAAAATGAAGTATTATTTTTTCAAGATCTTTAAAGTATGACAGTGGAGCTTTAACAGGGATTGCATTAAAATTGTATATTGCTTTGGGTAGTATGGACATTTTAACAATGTCGATTCTTCCAAGCCATGAGCATGGTATGTTTTTTCATTTGTTAATGTTTTCAACTATTTCTTTTCTTAGAGTTTCATAGTTATTTTTATAGAGATCTTTCATGTCTTTTGTTAGATAAACTCTTAAATATTTCATGTTCTTTGGCACTACTGTGAATGGAATAGAGTCCTTAACTGGTTTTTCAACTTGACTATTGTTGGTATATATAAAGGCTACCGATTTATGAATGTTGATTTTGTAACCTGAGATGCTGCTGTATTCCTTGATCACTTCTAAGAGCTTTGTAGTAGAATCCCTGGTGTTTTCCAGATATACGATCATATCATCTGTGAAAAGTGAAAGTTTGATCTTTTCTTTGACCCTATATGGATACCTTTGATTGCCATTTCTTCCCTAATTGCAATGACTTAAACTTCCATTACAGTATTAAAGAGCAGTGGGCAACCTTGCCTGGTTCCTGATCTCAGTGGAAATGATTTCAGTTTAACTCCATTCAATACAATATTGGCTGTGGGTTTGCTGTAGATGGCCTCTATCAGTTTAAGAAATGTCCCTTCTATACCAATTTTCTTGAGTGTTCTGATCATGAAGGGATGCTGGATATTATCAACAGCTTTTTCTGCATCGATTGAAAGAATCATATGGTCTTTGTTTTTTAATTTGTTTATATGCTGAATTACATTTAT
>CAUYPK010117665.1:0-12513 GCA_963574355.1 Loris lydekkerianus
GATCCTGCTCCACGACAATGCCTGGCCGCACGTCTTACAAATCACCGTCCGAAAATTAAAGGAATTGAGTGTCGAAGTTCTGCCCCACCCACCATACTCCCCAGACCTCTTGCCAACCGACTACCATCTTTTCAAGCACTTCGATAACTTTCTCACCAGTAGAACCTTTGCCAATCAGGACCTAGCAAAAATGGCCTTCATTGACTTCATTGAATCCCAAGCACCCAATTTTTATGCTGACGGAATTAATGGACTTGTGTTACATTGATAAAAGTGCACTGATTCAAATGGTGCTTATTTCAATTAAATTGAATAAATATTCACTGAGATATTACAGTTTAAAGTAGACTCATAAAAACGGACAAAACTTTTGAAATGACCTTTCTTTCTACCAGCTCCCCTTGCAGATAGCCACACACACCTTGTTGGGATGACCTCTGGCACATCCCATGTGGCTTCACTCTGCTGGGTCCTCCCCCAGTGCAGCTGGTCAATCCTTTTCTTATCTTCTAGCAGTGCAGGCGACAGGGTGCATTCCACAGCCTGCTGAAACTTGTACATCAGGAACTTGGCCTTCTTGTCTTCCAACTGCAAGGAACATGCTTTAGAGCTCTGGGAGTGCTCTTCTGGAAGCCCCCCTTGCTAAGCTATGGATTGGAATGTGGATACTTTCCTGACCCTCCTGGATCCTCCCCTTGCAGGCCACAGCTCAGGAATACCTCTGTTTGGAGAAATTTCTCCACCATCCTCCTTTCTTGTTTCCATTATACAAATATTAACCTTTTGACATCCTTGACATGGATGAGAAGGTTCCAGGATTGTCAATTTTCTTGAAAATCTGCATATGGTTATGCGTTGATAAAGGTGGCCCAGTTGGTGTAACCAATAGACCCAAATACTTTGCAGCTCAACACAATAGAAAAAACTTGTTCCAGGTTAGAGGAAGAGGCTCTGGTGCTGGGAGATGGGAGCTTTGCTCTTCCTAGCCTCCCTCAATGTGTGGCTTCTGTGGCACCTAAAAGAAAAAAGAGCGAGGCAATGGAATACATGGGGGAGGTTTTCGCAGGTAAGGTCCACTAGTGCCCTTGGCCAGGGCCCAGTCACAGGATCATACCTAACTGCCGGGAGGCAGGAAAATGTAGACTGGCTGTGTTTTAACAAAGAATTAGGCTTGCATTTTGGTGAACAGCAAGCAGCCTCTGCCATAGGTGAATTTGCATTTCAGTCTGTAATTTCTTCTTTTTTTGTTTTTAATTGAGTGACTAAAAATGACAATTCCAACATATTATCATTGCATTTAAAAGGAGTCAAATAATTAACTACAGTTTTCCTTGACATCCTAACTGTTTTCAATGTCTGCTTCATATGCTATGGCAATTTTTTACCTTTTTCCTCAAAAATATCTCAAATTTGGGGATACGAAATATGAAATACTACAAATTTTGACAGCCTTGTCCTGATCTTCTGACTCTTTTTAAATGGCTTTTAACCTGACTTCCTTCTTCTTTAGTGGCCAAAAGAGCCCCAGATGTGGGATAGAACCTATCCCCACCCACTGACATGGAGAGTAAAAAGGTTGGACCATACTCATCCATGGACAATTTTACACTATCATGTTAGAACACTGTCACCCAGAAGTTATCATTGTGAGCATGTCGGTGTATGTCCTGTCTTTTTCTGTAAGCTCTCCATCTCTGGAGCTACCGATGTATCTCTATTTATCCATCATCTAATTTATCTACCTATTCAGATGTTCCTTGATAAGGTGTTTAAAATACACTAAGTAATATGTCTTAGACAGCAATCCATGTCATTAAACGTTATTCCACATAGCATCTGAAATGATCCTATTGTCTTAAATGATAGGACTGTACTATTATCATCCCATCTTTTTTGTACGTTGTAAGAGCTTAATATCTTTTATTCTTTGCAAGCAAAAGGCCAAATTTATTAGACCACAGTACATTCCAGAGAAGGAATGGAAAGTTGAATGTCTTTAAAGTGTTTCTGGCTACAAGTGAAGATGAATTCCTGTTATGCTTGTGTCCATGCTGAATGTTCTTTCTTTTTATCGTTACCAATTTGTTAGGATAAAAATGATAGCTCATTGTGTTTCTTTGATAGGCATTTTGATTAATTAATGAGTTGAAAAATTATTTGTTTAAAAGCTACATCTGTGTGAGTGTGGTGGGGGGCTTGCATGTGAAATGGCTCTTAACCTTTTGTCCATGTTTTGACTGGCATGTTTTATCTTTTAAATTTATTTTTAAGATATCTTTATAACTTGAAAATGTCAGCTTTTGTCAGGCATACATGTTTCAGGGTTTTTTTTTTTTTTTTTCCCCCCAGCCAAGGTTATTTGCTCTACAAACTTATTTGTAATTTATGACACAGGGGCATGTTCTTTTTAAATTTCACATAGTAAGATAACCATGCCATTCACCCCAAGAACAGCCATTGCCTGGTCAAGATCATGTAGTTACCCATGTTTTCTGCTTCTTTTTTTCTTTTCTCAGTTTTTCCTTTAAATAGTTAAGCCAATTTGACTTTATTTGGGAGAGGGATTTAACTTTATCATTTTCTAAGTTCTTAGCCAGCTTTTCTCATATCATTTATTAAATAATCTATCTTCTATGCATGGATTTACAAGGTTTCATTTTAAGTCTTAAATCTTAGTGTATACTTGGGTTCAGTTTTGGTACTTTTTCTTTGTTCTATTAATGTTTATCTATTTTACTGTTAGGAACACTCCATTTTAAATGGTATAAACGTAGAAGATTTTTATATGAGGTTTGCACATTTTTTCCATGTTCTATAAAAGAAAATTCTCTTAGTTAATCTCACATTTTAATTTTCAAAATACACATTAGAATCATTTTGTCAGATTTCAAAATAATCCACTGATATTTCAATGAGCTTATGTATTACCTGGTGAGAGCTAAAAACATTAAGACAGTGAGTTTTTTTAAATTTACTACATGACATGTTTTTATATTCATTTCTACTTTAAAAATATACCTCAACAGAGCAGAGCAAGATGGCAGACCAGAAGGATTGAGCTGAGTTCTCCTAGAATGACGGAGGACAAAGAGAGAAACCAGTCATACCTGGCATGGGGACCTTACCCAGAGTCATGGCTCAGGGACCACAGTTGGATACAGTGTATGATCTGGAGGGGTGGAAATTTGATGAATTGGGCAAGTGATTGCAACTAGCTGTGATTGGCTGGACTTCCCTGGAGGTCCAGGATGGGAGGAAATCTTTACAGAATGTGGTTGTTTTCATTGTTGTTGTTTAATAACAATAATGTTTTCAGTTGTTGAGGGAAGCTGCGTGTTGAGTGGCAAGCTTGAAAGAGTGGGTGGACTCAAACAGTAACTAGCTTTGAATGCCAGTTGGAGTAGATTTGCCACAGGTTTGGTGATTGGTGAGGCAGATATACTGAAAAGGTATTGGTGGCCAAGGGGCTGCCATTGTGGGAAGGTCATGAGAAGGTCTGAGCAAGAGCCTAAAGCACAGCCATCTTAATTCCCCCTCTTGGGATTAGAATTCCACTCTTGGGACAGGCTGAGTGACTTTCATACCACATGGGAACTGGAGTCAGGGGGCACTGTGAGGCCAGCCTCTAAAGAATTCTTATGAGCTTTAAGATTCCCCATCCCATGGGGTCTGAATGCTGAGAAAACAATCAGATGATCACTGAAGGCAAGTAAGTTTGGAATAAGGACCATAGAGGTTGCTGGTTGTGCTGTCTCCTAAGAAAACTACAGTGCCACCTGGTGTCCCAGTGACATATTGCAGCATACTGTCATCAAGTGCAAGGACTTCTGTTAATTTGGCCACTTATAGACATAAGCTCTGAGACAACATAATTTGAAGCAAAGGAGGCAGTGATCAGGAAAAAACGGACAAGGACATAAACAAGAAGAACACATTAGGAGGAACCAAAAGAAAAATTTGGGCAACATGAAAAACAAAATAGGGGAACTCCCTCAAGGGACCATGAGCCAGCTACTACAGAAGACACCACTTATAAAGATTTAATGGAAATGACAGAAAGGGAATTTAAAATATGGATAATAAAGACAATAGAAGGAATGGATGAGAAAATGGAAAGACAGAACCAAAAGTTGGAACAAGCGATATGTAGAATATAGAAAGGATACAGCAGAGCTTAAGGAAATGAAGGATGTCAGGGTCGCACCCCGAGAGCAGTGTCTGCTCAGACCTGTGGAAACTGGTGACAATTGACTGAAGAAATATAAGTTAGAAGAGATGGTAAAGAAAGACAAGAGACATAGAGCAGAATTAAAAGTAGAAGCTCAGGGGTCCATTGCCCATCTTGTGATTCCAGCTATGGCCCACCGTGTTTCCTCCACTCTGATTTTATTGAAGTCTATTTTCCCAGAGGGTAAGAGGAGGGAAGGAACAAAGACATCAGCAGTTTCTCAGATTGATCATATCAGCTCCTATTGTTATTATTATTAACTTTAAGAGTAGCCTTCAGAAGTCTGAAATCTGAGACTTATATTGGGAGAGCCTCTTGCTTGAGGTCACACACATAGACTTCTAGGGAGGTGTTAAGCTCTGCTAGTTCTCTGTGGAGTAAAACGCCATTGGCTTTAATCTCCTCTGAGGATAGGAGAGAGGGAGACATTTTTCTCCCATCACCACCACACAGGATTTTCCTCTGCGATAAGGGATATAAGCTCTTCTGCCCATATCTCAGGGCTCCAGCTACTCCCTTGGTCTCTACCCCAGGCAAATACAAAGTTCCACAATGGGTATTTGCTTTGCCTGTTTAATGGGCAGGAAATGCCCTAGAAGATGTGTATTTTCTTAGGATTTGTCATAGCTTCTTTTATGATCATTATTCTCCTCAGAGTGCTCACAGACCCAGCAGGGTGTTTGTAAGCTATATCCCCAGCAGGCTAGAATTTCAGAAAAGGCAAGAAGCTTGCTATCAATGGCTAGCTTAAATGTAAACTAACTGACTTTTCTTTTTTCTGACTCACTCAACTTACTTTTAAGTTTTCCTCTTTTTCTGGGTGTGCTTTCCTTTGCCAAGAATGGGGTCTTCTTTCTCTATTCTCCTAGCAGAAGAAGACACAGGGAATGTAAAGATTCAATAGAAAGCATCAAAAATAGGTTAGACCATGGAGAAGAAAGAACCCTCAGAGCTAGAGGATAAAGTTTTCGAGTTAACCCAGGTAGTTAAAGAGGCACAAAAGTAAAGATAGAAAGCAGAACAGTTGTTTAGAGAACTACAAGACTCCATGAAAGCACTCAAAAATATGAATAATAGTGATCCCTGAAGGGGAAACAGATTGTCCCAAAGGCATAAAAGCCCCACTGAAGACTATCATAAATAAAAACTTACCAAGTTTTACTAACACCCTGACATACTCCTTTGAGATGGATCTCGAACCCCAGGTCATTTCACCTCAGAGTCTCTCCAAGACACATTGTGGTGATGAACCTGTCCAAAGTCAAGATGAAAGAAAAAATTCTTCAAGCATCCAGAAGTAAGCGTCAACTGATCTATAGAGGCATAACCATTAGGATGACAGCAGACTTCTCAACTGAAGCCTTCCAAGCCAGAAAAGCATGGTCATGCACCTTCAACATTCTTAAATAAAGGAATTTTCAGCCCAGCATTCTGTATCCTACTAAACTAAGCTTCAAAATTGATGGACAAATCAAATATTTTGTGGATATGTAAACACTGAAGAAATTTTCCACAAGACAAGCTCTATAGGAAATACTTAAATCTATTCTAAACACTGCCCATCACAATGGATCACCAGCAAAGTAAACACCCAGATGCTAAAGGTCAAAACTTAGCTTCTACAGTGGTACAAAAGATAAAACTACACAAAATAAGACCTTCACAAAATAAGATGAATAAAACTCCACCACACTTATCAATTCTCTCAATAAATGTCAATGGACTGAATTAATCACTGAAGAGGCATAGGCTGGCTGGTTGGATAATAAAACACAAGCCATCCATATGTTGTCTCCAGGAGACACACCTAGCTTGGAAGGACAAATCAAGACTCAGGGTTAAAGGATGGAAAACAGCATTTCAAGAAAATAGAAACCAGAAGAAAGGAGGGGTTTCAATCTTATTTTCAGATACAAGCATATTTAAAGCAATTGAAGTTAAGAAAGACAAAGATGGACACTTTATACTGGTCAAAGGAACAATATAACAATAAGGCATTTCGATTTTTTTATATGTTAATGCATTTATGGGGTACAATGTGCTGATTTTATATACAATTTGGAATGCTTACATCAAACTTGTTAACATAGCCTTCACCTTACTTACTTACAATTATGAAACCAATTTATAAGACCTTTCAATTTTAAATATTTATGCACCCATCTTAAATGCTCTCAGATTTATGAAACACACCTTGACAGGTCTGAGCAATGTGATACCCCATAATACCATTGTACTGGGTACTTCAACACCCCTCTGACAGAACTGGACAGGTGCTCTAAACAGAAACTAAATGAAGATAGAAAGGATTTATTTGTGACCCTAGAACAAATAGGATTAATAGACATATACAGAACACACCATCTTAAAGCTAAAGAATATACATTTTTCTTGTCAGTCCACAGTACACACTCCAAAATCAACCACATCCTAGGATACAAATCAAACCTCAGTAAAATTAAAAGAATAGAAATTATGCCTTGTACCTTCTCAGACCACAAGGCAATAAAGGTGGAACTCAACTTCCACAAAAACGTCCATCCCTACAAAAGACATGGAAATTAAACAACCTTATGCTGAATGACAATTGGGTTTAGGAAGAGGTAAAATAGAAAGTCATTCTCAAACACAACAACAAAGAAGACACAAGTTATCAAAACCTGTGACATGCAGTGAAAGCAGTCGTAAGAGGGAAATTTATAGCATTAGATGCCTACATTTGAAAAACAGAAAAAGAGCACATCAGAAAACTCATGAACCACCTTGTGGAATTGGAAAAAAAAGAATAATAATCTAATCCCAAACCCAGAATAAGAAAAGAAAAAATCAAATTTAAATCAGAGATTAATGAAATTGAAAACAAAAGAATCATTCAGAAAATTAATGAAACAAAACATTGGTTTTTTGAAAAAATAAATACAATCAATAAACCTTTGGCCAGATTAACTAGAAACTATAAAATAAAATCTCTAATAACCTCAATCAGATGTAATAAAGGGGAAATAGCAACAGATGCCACAGAGAGACAAAAGATCATCTCTGCATACTACAAGAAACTTTATGGCCAGAAATTTGACAATGTGGAGGAAACGGATCAATACATGGAATCACACCCTTTCCCTAGACCTAATCAAGAACAAACAGATCTTTTGAACAGACTGATTTCAAGAACCAAAATTGAAGAAACCATAAAAAATCTAACAAAAAAATGCCCTGGTCCAGATGGCTTCACACAAGAATTTTATCAAACCTTCAAAGAAGAGCTTATACCTATGCTGCAGAAATTATTCCAAAAAATTGAGAAGGAAGGAATCTTCCCCAACATGTTCTATGAAGCAATCCTCACCCTGATACCAAAACCAGGAAAAGACTTATCTGAAAAGGAGAATTTCAGACCAATTTCACTAATGAATATAGATGCAAAAATTTTCAATAAAATCCTAACCAATAGATGACAGCTACAAATTAAAAAAATCATCCATCATGACCAAATAGGTTTCATCCCAGGGATGCAAGGCTGGTTTAACAAATGCAAGGCTATAAATGTAATTCACCACATCAACAGAAGCAAGGGGGAGAAAAAAGACTATATGATTCTCTCAATAGATACAGAAAAAGCATTTTATAAAATTCAGTATCATTTTCTAATTATAAAACTGGAGAATATAGGCATAGGTAGCACAATTCTTCATCTGATTGAAGCCATCTGCAACAAACCCACAGCTAATATTATACTGAATGAAGTAAAACAGAAAGCCTTTTCACTTAAAGCTGGAAACAGATAAAGTCATCCTGTATCACCACTACTATTCGACATATTGCTGGAAGTTCTAGCCAATGCAATCAGGCAAGAAAAGGAAATAAAGGACATCCAAATGGGAGCAGAGTAGGTCAAACACCCTCTTTGTTGACAATATGATCCTATACTTGGAGAACTCCAAGGACTCAACCACAAGACTCCTGGAAGTGATCAAAAAATACAATAATGGGGGAGGAGACAAGATGGTGGACTGAAGCCAGCTTTCCACAGAGGATTCCGTCCAGAAGGAGAGTTAAGGGACAAAAATTTAGTAAGTAACCTGGAGGATTCGAGCTGTACCAAGAGAGAAGGTCGAAGAATGCACTTCAACATTGCTGAGGTGAGCTGAGACCACAGGGATGCAAACAAAAGGTACAAAATCCATCACCAAACGAATGGGAGTCCCCCGTCCCCCATGTGACCAGCTCAAGAGAACCACAAACAAACAAAAGGGCAGAAATTAAAGGCCCTCCCACTTCACTTCATGGGAGTGACCTTCTAAAAACTGGACTTACCTCCCCTACTAGGGTGCCATGGTTCTCCCTTTCCAGGCATAAAACTGTATAAAACTTTAAATATCTTTGCTGGCAACCCAGCACTCCCCACCACTCACACAGCGGTCTGGAGGTCTATCCCCCAGGAGTTCGGATTCTTGGGTGATTTATCAACGGGTGTGGACAGAGCCCTGGCTGTGACTGATCAGTGCTGACTCTGAGGCATGGGAGTGAGGAGAGAGAGCACTCGGCTGAGGGGGAGTCACACCACAGTGGCACTTCCTTGTGGCACTTCCCTGTGGCAGAGTGCACCAGCCCTCTTTGAGCAGCAATACGGCCAGGCATAAAACTGAGTGAAACTGTAGTTTCCCCATTTGAAGCACTGAGCCCCCAGTGCTCCCTCCCCACTCTCACTCAGGAGTCTGGGGGCCTGTCCCCCAGGAGTTCGGATTCTTGGGTGATTTCTCCAGGGGAGTGGACAGTGCCCGAGCTGTGACTGGTCAGTGCTGACACTGAGGCACACTAGCGAGGAGAGGGCACTCGGCTGAGGGGGAGTCACGTCTCGGCAGCACTTCCCTGCAGCGCAGTGCAGCAGCTCTCTTTGGGCAGCAATACGGCCAGGCATAAAACTGAGTGAAGCTGAAGCTTCCCTGTTTCCAGTGCTGAGCTCCCAGCACTCCCTCCCACTCCCACTCAGGATCTGGGGGCCTGCTCCCCAGGAGTCCAGATTATTGGGTGATTACTTGTGGGGTGCACAGTGCCTGAGCTGCGCTGTCTCTGGGGTGCAGAAGCGAGGAGACTATAGTCGGCTAGAAGGAAACCGCTTCAGAGACGCGGAGTGGCAGCTGTCTTCTGGCAGTGGTGCGGCCAGGCACAAAACTATGCGGGCTGCAGCTCTGGGCTTGGAGCATTCTCCTTCGACCCCACTCTCAGAGCTGGAGGCCTATCCCGCAGGAGTCCGGATTTCTGGGTGATCTCTCGAGGGGTGTGGACAAAGCATAAACTGCGGCTGGTCAGTGAAGGGTCAGCTGGGTCCCCACACTAAAGTGGCAGTTCCTGGAGGCAGATCGACAGCCATTTTTTTGTTTGTTTGTTTAACAGCAAAACAGCTCACTTCTAGATATTCTGAAGCCACACCCCCTGTCTCCCTGGGCAACCAGAGAAGGCTACCTGTGAGTAAAGGATTTGCCTGACACTGCTCACAAACCTGGAAAGCTTCCAGGTCAAGGCCTACTCAGAGAGGTAATCGAATACAAACCTCCAGCAGCAAAGACATTTGAACTCAGAACAGCCTGTCTTCTGCAGGCGATTTTAGCAGAAACAGAGACAGAATTCCACAAAGTTGTTCTGTTCTGTTCTGTTAGCAACATCAATCGGGGCGGGGCTAAATCTGAGTGAACACCCTTCCCCACCTTCATCAAGCACCCAAGGATGTCAGGCCTCACCTCCTATAGCTAGATAGCGGCAGACTGCAGAGGCCTAGCAGATTTCTTTGCAATTCAGGCAGGTGCAAACCCCTGGAGTGTCTGTTCACTACAGGCAACTGGGTCAGCCATGTGCAGAGATACCAGTGACTGGGTCTGACGGAGTGGCAAAGAGGGGAAGGAGACATCAACCTTCCTAGACTGATCTATTTTCTAGGTGGCTCCTCCTGACTCCACACAGCACTGGAGTAAGCCATATCAGAGTAGTCACCAGACCCCTGTGATCCAGTCCCCAGAGACCTCTTGAACTCTCCCACCCAAGACAGGTGCCGATTGAGACAATTGATTTGGACCTTCTGAACTGAACCAATAGACTGAGGACTTTTCAGGCAGTGCCCTGGATATGCAGTTGTAGGAAGGTTTGATTTTCCTTTTCCACTTGGTGCCAGAGGTGGGTGGGCGGGGTGACTTAACTGCTGGTTTTTCCCCGCAGCTGAGACTTCAACCCAGAGTAAATGTTACACTAGGGTTGAACAGAAACCAGCTGAAAACAAGACAGAACCACTGAGCCCCACCACACCAAACAGGGCCCCAGTTTCTCAGGCCACAACACTGTACGGGCCCACGATCAAGCCCCAGGGGAAAAATCAAAGAGAGTAAAATAACCATGGGGCGAAATCAGCAGAAAAACTCTGGTAACATGAATAACCAGAATAGATACCCCCCCCCCAAAAAAAAAAAGATACGGCAGATGTAATTGAAGATCACATTCATAAACAACTGGCTGAGTCATCCTCCAGGCATATCATAATTAGCTTCACTAAAGTTAATATGAAGGAGAAGATTCTCAAAGCAGCCAGGCAAAAGAAAACTATTACGTACAAAGGCAAGAATATTAGAATGACTGCAGATCTCTCTGCTGACACTTTTCAAGCCAGAAGAGGGTGGTCACCGACTTTTAATCGCCTAAAGCAAAATAACTTTCAACCTAGGATCTTGTATCCAGCTAAACTGAGTTTCATTTATGATGGAGAAATTAAATACTTCAATGACATTCATATGTTGAAAAAATTTTCATAAGTAAACCAGCTCTTCAGGATATTCTCAGACCTATCCTCCAGAATGACCAACCCAATCCTATACCACAAAAGTAAACTCATTCCGAAACTTTTGATCAAACTCCAACTTCCACACCGGCAAAAAGATTAAAAATGTCCACTGGACCTTTGAAAACCTCGATACCCGAAGCTCCGCCAGACTTATCAATATTCTCCATTAATGTGAATGGCTTAAACTGTCCTCTAAAGAGGGATAGGTTAGCTGACTGAATAAAAAACTCAGGCCAGATATTTTGTGCATATAAGAATCACATCTTAACTTAAAAGACAGATTTAGACTCAAGGTGAAAGGATGGTCATCCATATTTCAGGCAAATGGTAATCAGAAACAAGCAGGTGTTGCAATTTTATTTGCAGATACAATAGGCTTTAAACCAATAAAAGTAAGGAAGGACAACAATGGTCACATCATATTTGTTAAGGGTAATACTCAATATGATGAGATTTCAATTATTAATATCTATGCACCCAACCATAATGGAGCTCAATTTATAAGAGAAACTCTAACTGACATGAGCAACTTGATTTCTTCCAGCTCGATAATAGAGATTTCAACACTCCTTTTGCAGTGTTGAATCAATCCTCCAGAAAGAAACTGAGTATAGAAATTTTAGATTTAAACCTAACCATCCAATATTTAGATTTAGCACACTTCTACAGAACATTTCATCCCAACAAAACTGAATACACATACTTCTCATCAGCCCATGGAACTTACTCCAAAATCGACCACATCTTAGGTGACAAGTCTAACCTCAATAAATTTAAAGGAATAGAAATTATTCCTTGCATCCTTTCAGATCACCATGTAATAAAACTTGAGCTGAGTAACAACAGGAATCTGCATACTCATACAAAAACATGGAAGTTAAATAATCTTAGGCTGAATAATAGCTGGATCAGAGACAAAATTAAGAAACAAATGGCCAAGTTTTTGGAACAAAATGACAATGAAGACACAAACTATCAGAACCTCTGGGACACCGCAAAGGCAGTCCTAAGAGGGAAATTTATAGCACTACAAGTCTTCCTCAAGAGAACGGAAAGAGAAGAAGTTAACAACTTAATGGGACATGTCAAGCAACTGGAAAAGGAAAAACATTCCAACCCTAAACCCAGTAGAAGAAAAGAAATAACCAAAATTAGAGCAGAATTAAATGAAATTGAAAACAAAAGAATAATACAACAGATCAATAAATCAAAAGCTGGGTTTTTTGAAAAGGTCAATAATATAGATAAACCCTTAGCCAACCTAATCAGAAAAAAAGAGTAAAATCTCTAATATCATCAATCAGAAACGACAAAGACAAAATAACAACAGACTCCTCAGAAATCCAAAAAATTCTTAATGAATATTACAAGAAACTTTATTCTCAGAAATATGAAAATCTGAAGGAAATTGACCAATACTTGGAAGCATGTCACCTTCCAAGACTTACCCAGAATCAAG
>CAUYPK010117667.1:0-14395 GCA_963574355.1 Loris lydekkerianus
ATGTCTACCTAGATGGAGCTAGGAATACTCTTCTTAGTAAAGCATCTCAAGAATGGGGGGGGGGGAAGTATGCAATGTATTCAATACCACTATGAAATCAATATATAACCGCCTACACACTCATATGAATGGCAAAACATAACTATAGTCCAGAAAGTAGAAGGGAAGGGGAGAGGGAGGGGAGGGGATGGGGGATATGGGAGAAGGGAGGGTACCTGGGGGGACCTCGCCTAATGTGCATGATGCAATGCTATATTTCAAAACTAATAAGAAATGAGTATAATTGTGATGGATGTGTTACTTAGTTCAATGTAAACATTTAACATTGTATATCGAAGCAGTACCCTGAACCCCATAAATGCATCAATATACAAAGTTATGATTTAATAAAAAATAATTAATTAAAAAAAATAAAAATAACATGAAATCATTGTGAGAAAAAGTTTGAGCAAACAACAAAATGTAACAGGGTGATTTTATGTCACTTAAAACAATATGGGTAAAGTAACTATAATTAACAAGTGCTTTCTCTGTGGAATTTTGATAACTTCTTCAGATTCAATAAAACCAAGTCTAACCACCCAATGTGGTGTTAGATGAAAGAGAGTGAGCAGGATGGAATATGCTTTTCTAGCTAATGGATGGGAAAAAATGCCATAATCTGTTAAGATTTGTCAGCTTAGGCGGCACCCATAGCTCAGTTGGTAGGGCACCAGCCACCCAGGGAGGCAGCTTCAAACCCAGCAGGAGCCAGCTAAAACAACAATGACAACTGCAACAAAAAATAGCCCAGCATTGTGGTGGGTGCCTGTAGTCCCAGCTACTTGGGAGGGTGAGGCAAGAGAATCACTTAAGCCCAAGAGTTGGAGGTTGCTGTGAGCTATGACGCCACGGCAACTCTATGAAGGGCAACAGCTTCAGACTGTCTCAAAAAAAAAGGGGGGGGAGGGCGGCGCCTGTGGCTCAGCAGGTAGGGCCCGGGACCCATATACCGAGGATGGCGGGTTCAAACCCGGCCCAAGCCAAACTGCAACAACAACAACAACAACAACAACAACAACAACAAAAATGGCTGGGCGTTGTGGTAGGCGCCTGTAGTCCCAGCTACTTGGGAGGCTGAGGCAGGAGAATTGCCTAAGCGCAGGAGTTGGAGATTGCTGTGAGCTGTGTGATGCCATGACACTCTACCAAGGGCGGTAAGGTGAGACTCTGTACAAAAAAAAAGATTTGTCAGCTCAGTATGTATTTCTGAGATTCTGAAGGTCGATCTCTTCTATTTAGAGAAGAATTGATGTTGAATCTGGGCCAGCTTTTTTATTATCCTCATATGTGGCACCTATTGAAGGCTTCATATAGGCTCAGCGCCTGTGGCTCAAGCGGCAAAGTCGCCAGCCACATACACCTAAGCTTGGCAGGTTCGAATCCAGCCTGGGCACCCAAACAACAATGACAGCTGCAACCAAAAAATAGCCGGGTGTTGTGGTGGGAGCCTCTGGTCCCAGCTACTTGGGAGGCTGAGGCAAGAGACTTGCCTGAGCACAGGAGTTGGAGATTGCTGCGAACTGTGATGTCACAGCACTCTATCTAGGGTGACAGCTCGAGGCTCTGTCTCAAAAAAAGAAAAAAAAGAAAGCTTCATATAGAACAAGCATTACTTAGCTAGGGTGAGAACAGTGACACCGTTCCACCGGTGAGTGGTCTAAAGTCATCTTACCAAAAGGCCTAGACCTGTGAAAAAATTTTCCTGTTATAAATCCCCAAGGAGAAACACACCTAGGTGCTATAAATCTGAGGCTGGGCATGAAGCTGGACAGTGAGAGAGGTTCAAAAGGGAATACTCTTTGAAGTGGGAACTTTTCACATTAACTATTTATTCAGCCCCTACTATGCATGAAGCCCACACTTGTTTTTACCACACAGCCCAGATGAATGTTTTGTGATTCAAAATGCTTTGTTTTTAAGAAACTGAAAGGGAGGCTGGGCACAGTGACTTATGCCTGTAATCCTAGCACTGTGGGAGGCCAAGGCGGGTGGATTGCTTGAGCTCACTAGTTTGAGACCATCCTGAGCAAGAAAGCAAGATCCCATCTCTACTAATAATAGAAAAACTGAGGCAAGAAGATGCGTGAGCTTGAGTTAGAGGTTGCTGTGAGCTATGATGCCATAGCACTCTACCCAGGGCAACAGCTTAAGACCCTGTTAAAAAAAAAAAAAGGAAGGAAAGAAAGAAAGAAAGAAAAGAAAAGAAAAGAAAAGAAAAGGAAAGAGAAAAAAAGAAAAGAAAAGAAAAGGAAGGAGAAGAAAGAAAAAAAGAAGGAAGAAAAGAAGGAAGGAAAGAAAGACAGAGGGAGAAAACATATTAAGTACCAGATACAGAGTTATGCACTTTTTTATCTGTGTGACTTCATTTAATTCAACACCCTTAATGAGGTGAATATAATTCCCTTTTACAGATCAGAGAATGGACCCATGCTGTTACTTTTGAATAGTTAACAATTTGTGAACACTTACTATATGCCAAGTGCTATTCTAAATGTTTTGTGTGTATTCACTCTGTCCTCATGAAATTCTCATTTTACCGATAAGGAAACCAGTAAGTGGCAGGGCTGACAATCACACCAAGATATTTCTAAGTTTTTGAGAATCTAGATATACTTGATCACCTCTATTAAAGAGGATTTATTTATAATGACATATAAAAAAAGGGTAGAAAGTGGGACACCATTTTGACAACCTCACAACCAGAGCTGATAGAAAAACGGGATCTTTACATACTTAGGCTACAGTAGCTCTAGCAGTCTGACAAGAGATAAGGATTATTAATAATTCTAATAAATATTCCCGTTAGAAGCTGGGGGGGAAAAGAATGTTTTCTTAAAATTCTGATATCTATGGTTGATGACGCTTTATTTCCATGTAGCTGATATGTTTATAACTTCTAAAGAATTTTTAGCTGCTTGGAGTAGCCATACCTTTTGGTGGAAGAATCCAACTTCATTAGGTAAATGGGAATATTACCTGGTGTTGTGGCGGGGACCTGTAGTCCCACCTACTTGGGAGGCTGAGGCAAGAGGATCACTTAAGCCCAAGAGTTTGATGTTTCTGTGAGCTGTGATGCCATGGCACTCTATCGAGGGAAACATAGTGAGCACCAACACTCTAATCACAGTCCAGCATCTCCTGTTTAGCAGGTATTGCCAGTTTTACCCCATTCTATACTGCTGTGGAGTGAGGGCCTGTTAGTTAGGGGCTGCTGCAATCAACACCCTAATTTTCCACTCACACTCCATCATCATCAGCACTCTAGTCTCCAATGTTAAGAGCAGCTGTACTTGCTGTAGTTATTAATCCAGCTGCCCTTGACATTTGTTCCTTTTTTTTTTTTGCCTAGTATCACAGATTCTCTACTAAAGGGAAAAACTTTCAGCCTATGATTTTTATTTTTATTTATTTATTTTTTTGAGGCAGAGTTTCACTATGTCATCCTTGGTGGAGTGCCGTGGCATCATAGCTCTATAGGCAAAAAGCCTATCCAGGGGTCCTCAAACTTGTTAAACAGGGGGCCAATTCACTGTCCCTGAGACCCTTGGAGAGCCGGACTATAGTTTAAAAAAAACCAAAAAACTATGAACAAATTCCTATGCACACTGCACATATCTTATTTTGAAGTAAAAAAACCAAAATGGGAACAAACAATCACACGGCCTCATGTGGCCCGCGGGCCGCAGTTTGAGGAGCCCTGCATATGCCTTTGTCCCTGCCATTCTGAGAGTGAGCTAGTAATAAGTCTTATTTGGCACAGTCTAGGAGAAACCAGGGCAGAACTCCATTACAGCCTTTGGCCTGGACAAGTTGGAGGTAAAAGTCCCACGGTCAGAAGCAGGCCCAGGGGCCTGGGGACATGCAACATGTCAACAGTATGTCTTAGGAATCTCCAGGCTGTGGCTTTTCAGATTAAGTTACTGCCTCCAGATGGCCTGGGGCCTAACAGGGCGGTGAACAATCAACCCTTTCCCCCACAGCGGTTTGTGACTTTATCAAGATGTGGGTAAATGGCTGACGGCATGTTTTTCCATGATTACTATTTTAGGTATAATAGAAAATTTAGAAGACTGTATATCAGTTAGATTAACAGTGTGCACGTGCAGCACCGGCTATATAAACTGGGAAGAAATAAAGAAGTTTGCTACTCGCCATCATAGAGCTTGTAGCCACTGTTTGTTCTATACTTTTTCAAGTGCAGGTCTATACTCTGCATCACTGGTCATGCATAAGGGACTTCAAGCAACGCAGCTCACAGCAACCTCCAACTCTTGGGCTTTAGTGATTCTCTTGCCTCAGCCTCCCGGGTAGCTAGCTGGGACTACAGGTACCTGCCACAACACCCAGTTATTTTTTTGGTTGCAGTTGTCATCATTACTGTTTAGCAGCCCCAGGTTGGGTTTGAACCTGCCAGCCTCAGTGTATGTGGCTGGAACCCTACCCACTGAGTTACGGGCGCCGCCCAGCCTATGATTTTTAAAAACTTGATTATTTCAACTGTTCCTTATGCAGAATCTGCCCTTCTTCTAAAATACCACTCTTACATTTTACTAAAGTTCAAAATTCCAAAGAGGAAACTTGTATACACTTCTATGATTTGATGCATTTCACTCTTTCGTCTGATAGTTTGGCTTTAAAGTATTAGAAATTAGTTTCTTAAAATAAAATAAGATAAAATAAAAGTATTGGAAATTAGTTTCTTCCAAGTTATCAGCTGTGTAAGGGTATTTTGTACCTAGTGATTCTCATTACAGAGAATCTTAATTTCAGTGGGTTTCTACCTTGAAACGTTCTGATTCTCCTTTAGCTCTGCAAACATCTCTCTTTGAAAAGATAGTTTACATCAATCACATCATATCTTCATCTTTCCAGCTTGCATCAGGGTTCCAATGTCTAGCACTTTGCACCTAAAATGGAAGGAAAAGGGAGAGGATAGTTACATCCTAGTATGTCCCATAGGACCAAACTCTCCTCTGTCAGGGTTGCCGAAATATCCTCCCACAGCCCAAATTTTATCCTCCACAATCTTTTTTTCCCATAAGGCATAATGTTTTGGGTTTTTTTGAGACAGAGTCTCACTCTGTCACCCAGGCTAGAGTGCCATGGTGTCATCATAGTTCATAGCAACATCAAACTCCTAGGCTCAAGTGATCCCCCCGCCTCAGTCTCCTGAGTAGCTAAAAAAAATTAAATTTTTTTTAATTTTTATTAGAGACAGGGTCTCACTCTTGCTCTGGCTGGTTCTGAACTCCTGAGCTCCAAGGATCTTCCTGAGTGCCAGGATTACAGGTGTGAGCCACTGCAACGACCAGTTATCTCTAATTATAGCACGCCAGACTGTTATGCACATAGAAAAGTAACTTATGAGTTTTAATTTATTCAGTAAACATTAATGGATTCTTTTAGGGGGACATAATGGGGAAGCAAAAATTAGTGATTTCACAGTCCCTGCCTTCCTGGGTTGAGAGCCTAGTGATGGAGTCTCAGACAATAATTACAATGGGGAATGTTCCAGAGCCGGGATAAATACCAGAGTCCTCAGGTATCCGTTACCTCAGGTTTAAGACTAAACTGAGCTGGACTCTGTCTGTAACTGAGAAGACTTCCCTGAGGAAATGACCCTGAAGCTGAGTTTTGAATCACACTTTCCTGAGACAAAGTTCAGAGCCAGGATTTGAGGCAGGCCTGTGACTCCAGGCCCTCTACTCTTTCCTTCTGGAAAGGTGGCTCCATGATCCTCCTCAGCTCACAGCTGCCATCAGGAATGAGGCCTGCAGGCCTATACTATGCAGGGTCTAGTGACGGAATATATGAAGTCAGACAATTAAGTTCACGAACTCCTCCTAGAAAAAATGCTTTGAAGGATGGACCAGGCCCCAGCATCTGTGCCTGGCTTCCCAAGGGGAGTACTTTAAGGTAACAACAATGATATTCAACAACGAGGTCTGCAGCACTCTTTCTAGGATGAGTTCGAGAACTTAATTGTCCAACCTTGTATTCATCTTTCTTCTTTTTTCTTTTTCTTTCTTTCTTTCTTTCTTTTTTTTTTTTTTTGAGACCGAGTCTCACTTTGTTGCCCTCGGTATAGTGCCGTGGCATCATAGCTCACAGCAAACTCAGGCTCCTGGGCTCAAGCAATCCTTCTGCCTCAGCCTCCAGAGTAGCGAGGACCACAGGCACCCGCCACAGTGCCTGCCTATTTTTAGAGATGGGGGTCTCACTCTAGCTCAGGCTGGCTTTGAACTTATGAGCTCAGGCGATCCTCCCGTGACACTGGTGAAATTTCAAGGATGTTCTCAGCAGAGTTTGTAAGGTGGTGTGTGTACGTGAGCAGGTACAGCGCCTGCTTCTCTTCTAGGATGTGATAAGCAGCATTATTTCGTTCTTTCCTTCTTCCTCCCGGCATTTACTGAGTAGTATTGAGTGAGATCTTGCAGGTTAGCAAAAGAGATAAGCAAATGCATGAACAGTTAGTTCTGTGTGAGAGGGCAGGAGAGTGCCCTCTCCTGAGAGTTCTGTGTGAGAGGGCAGCTGGGAGGCCAGGAGGGACGACAACTGGCTATTAGGGACAAATGTCGATTTCAAACTTTCAAGTTCAGAGCAAATAACTATACAGAATCAGTGAAAGGAATCTGCTCTCTGATTCTCCAACAATTGGTTAATAGACTTCTACTTTGATAATAACATACAGCCTCGTCCTCTTTTAAGCCAGTGTTACTCAAACTGCAGCGAGGGGACCAGTCCTTGGTCCATTCTGCAGACTATAAGAAGTCTCCAGTGAGCTATGGATAGAAACAGAGTCAGCATTTAGAACTTTTGTGGCAACTGGACAGAGAAATCTTATTTCTGCTGAACCGGATAAAAAGAATCAAGCTTGTGTTTTGCATGTCTTTCTAAATTTCACTTTTCTAGTAGTTTATTTTATTGTATTTTTTTTAAAAAATACTGATCCATGGTGGATTAAGACAAAGCAGTCTTGCACAGGCGGTCTGAGATGCATTATTCTAAGCCCCTAAGTGAGCTTCAAAGGCACTCACTGCGCTCGTCAGCACTGACAGTTAACACGGCTGGTTTCCCAAAGGACCTAGTAATACTCGTCACAAGTCAGAAGGGAGCGTGGGGCTACTCAGTAAACTTTCTCATTCAAAACCCAGAGTTCTGGGCAGATTTCCTGATTTTAGCCAGCAGGAGCCACTGAGAAGGAGGCTATGGAAAGTAAAGTACACTCCCCTCGAAAGTAGGTGATAAAACGGGTAAGTGCCCTTTTCCAGAACAGAGGCTTGATTTCACACGAAATCCACGAAATGATAAACTGGCCAAATGGCAGTACAGAGCTTGAGTGTTCCCTGTGGTGTGTGTCTTCAGAGCCCTGTGTCATATATCGCCTTCTTATAACTTTAACAGAGATACAAAGAATCCTGAGCTTACATAGTCACAGATCATGTGGCATAAATCCCAAATATCCACCATGGTATGTTCGATAAAATAAAATGAGGAGGTGGGTACAATGGCTCCTGCCTGTAATCCCAACCCTTTGTGGGGGTAGTCAATAAGGGGCCTCATCTGAGGTGAGAATTTTGAGACCAGCCTGGGCAACAATAGCAAGACCTGTCTGTACAAGAAATATGAGAAAAACCCCAAAAAACTGGGTATGGTGGTGGGCACCCATAGTCTTAGCTTCTGGAGAGGCTGAAGCAGGAGAATCATTTGCACTCAGAGGTTTGAGGTTTCTGTAAGCTGCAATTGGGCCACTGTACTCCGGCCTGGGTTAGAGGGCGAGTCGGTCTCTACAATCAATCAATCCATAAATCGACTGATAAATAAAATCATTTATTTTGGGTAGGAAACCAGCCCTTCAAACTCACCAAATTGGCCTGCCTGGTTACTCCTGTGGTGACTATGAGAGGGATGTGAGGCATGCTGTTGGCCTTATTTTTGCTGGGGCCATACCACAGCGTCCCCGGGCAGGATACTTCACTGCAACGCAAGCTTCCAGGGGGCTTGAGGTCCTCACTGGGCCTGCTCTTCAGCACTCATTGGTGACTGAAACTAATGTATCCTTAATGGACATTGCTGTGTTTCCATTATTAGTATTACTAGCTGTTCTTGTGTCTTTGGTTGGCGTCTTCCATTAGACTAAATTAGTTAGATTTTTGCCAGCAGGAAAATATATCTTTCTATATCTTTTGTAATTTTGCCACATCTATTGCATTCAGTACCCAGCAAGTGCTCAGTAAATGTTGACTAACCCAAGTTATTAAAATGATGCAAATTAAACAGCATGTTCCTTTTTTTCACTTTCAAAGTGCATTTATTTTCCTGGCTGGTATACTCTTTTGTTCAACCTCCATGATTTTGATTTAAAATTTTGGAAATTAGGCCAGGCACCATGGCTCACACTTGTAATCGTAGACTTTGGGAGGCTGTGGGTGGGGGATCCCTTGAGCTCAGGAGTTCAGAGACCAGCCTGAGCAAAACAAGAACCTATCTCTACTAAAAAGAGAAAAACTAGCCTAGTGTTGTGACAGGCGCCTATAGTCCCAGCTACTCAGGAGACTTGACACGTGGAGCTTGAGGCTGCTATGAGCTATGATGATGCCACTGCACTCTACCCAGGGTGATGGAGCAAGACTCTATCTTGAAAAACAACAACAACAACAATAATGATGATCAGCCGAGGCAAAATCTTAGCTACTTGCTCACTTGAGGAAGCCTCAACTGATTAGATTTCTTTGTGAAAAACTAAGAAACTGAGGCCTACAGCACTTGTTCTTTTACATTCTCTTTTCTTGAATTGCCTGAAAAATATCCCAAACGCTCAGATGGAAACTAGATGTCTTCCTTCTTGTGGTAGTGAAACTCAGCCACAAGATCTCACAAGCCAGCCCTTGTTAAGAGGCAGCCTGAGGGAGAGAGGGTGTCCACCAAGGCTGAAGGAGAGTGAAAGATCGACCAAACCACAGGCCACCACCAAAAATCCAATTCTGTCTTGCCAAGACTCGGGCCGCGCCTGAGGCATAGGGATATGATTGAATTCTGCACTCATCATCCCTTTGTCTCCTTCTCTCCTGCCTCTGCCTACCCTGTCTCTATCTTTGTTTAGCCAAACCCCCTTCCCTTCTCAGAAAAAAGAAAGGGGAACGTGTTTGATTGAGGGTGGGGGAGTGGCCCACTCTAGGTTTTGAATTTAGGTTTCCATGTTTCCATGTTATTTCACTGCCTCTGTGACCGCCCCTGAAAACCTAGTGAGCAGAGTCCAAAAATTCCTTTGAGAAAGTCCCCAAACTCTTCAAATGCAGTCGGTCTCAGCCTTCCCAGGGAAGACAGCATCCACACTCACTAAATCCTTTGAGAGTTACAACTGTGTCTTAGAATCTTGTTATAACCTGTTTGAAAAAGGATAATTTACCTATTTGATGATGCCCCTGCAATGCCACTTGGTAACATTACTATTCGTGTATGATACTAAGTGAGCACGAGACGTCCCAGAGAGATGAGGAGGGAGAGGGGGCCAAATAAGGTGATCAAATAAGCAGAGGCCCGAATCTTCATCTTGCCCTTTCTCAACAGACCTTCTGAAAACTCAGAATTGGGCAACAGGGAGAAAAAAAAAGAACTTTGCCTGTTTCTAACTAGTTCGTTGGTTTGGTTTTCTGAGAAATCCATTTTGTAGCATAATTATGGTATATTTGCTGTTACCAGAAGCTGTACAATAATTCTTTCATGAGTGTGCCAGATTTGATTCAACAATTCACTTTGCTGGGCAAGGTGACTCACACCTGTAATCCTAGCACTCTGGGAGGCTGAGGCGGGTGGATTGCTTGAGCTCGAGTCCCAGACCAGCTTGAGCAAAAACAAGACCCCATCTCTACTAAAAATAGAAAAAACTGAGGCAAGAGGATTGGTTGAGCCCAAGAGTTAGAGGTTGCTGTGAGCTATGATGCCACAGCACTCTACCCAGGGTGACAGCTTGAGACTCTGTCTCAAAAAAAAACAAAAAGCCATTCATTTTGAAGTCAGAACTTCATTACCTGTGGTGGACTCACATTACACATGATGGATTTATATTGGAATATTTTTTAGTAATTGGAGAAAGAATTATGATTTTAAAACTTAAATGAGGCTTGACGCCTGTGGCTCAAGCGGCTAAGGCGTCAGCCACATACACCTGAGCTGGCGGGTTCGAATCCAGCCTGGGCCTGCCAAACAACAGTGACATCTGCAACCAAAAAATAGCCAGGCATTGTGGTGGGTGTCTGTGGTCCCAGCTACTTGGGAGGCGGAGGCAGGAGAATGGCTTGAGGCCAGGAGTTGTAGGTTGCTGTGAGCTGTGATGCCACAGCACTCTACCCAGGGCAACAGCTTGAGGCTCTGTCTCAAAAAAAAAAAAAAAAGAAAAAAGAAAAAAAATGAGCTGGACACTCCTGTATTCCTAGCACTAACAATAGAAAAAAATTATCCAAGCATTGTTGCGGGTGCCTGGAGTCCCAGCTATTTGGGAGACTGAGGCAGGAGGATTGTTTGAATCCAGGAGCCTGAGGTTGCTGTGAGCCACTCTAATGCCATAGTACTGTAGTCTGAGCAACAGAGTAGGGGGGAGGCAGACAAAAGGCAGCCAGAGGGGAATGGCTCATGAACTCTGAGAGGTTAAGCCAGATGGATGGCTTGAGTTCAAAAGTTCAAGACTGTCCTGAACAATAGTGAGATCCTGTCTTTAAAAAAATAGAGAAAATACCTGGAGTGGTGGTGCATATTCTGCAGGCTGAGGCAAGAGGATCACTTGAGCCCAGGAGTTAAAGGTTGCTGTGAGCTATGATGACATCACATAACTCTACCCAGTATAACACAGGTACAAAAAAAAAAAAAAAAAAAAAAAAAAAAAATTAAGAGACTGAAAGAAGGCCAGATACTATGGCTCACACCTATAATCCTAGCACTCTGGGAGGCTGAGGCAGGTGAATTGTTTGAGTTCACAAGTTCAAGACCAACCTAAGCAAGAGCTAGACCCCTGTCTCTACTAAAAATAGAAAAAACTAACCAGGTGTTGTGGTCCCAGCTACTTGGGAGGCTGAGGCAGGAGAATTGCTTGAGCCTAAGAGTGTGAGGTTGGCTGTGAGCTAGGATGATGCCACAGCACTCTACCTCGGGTGACAGAATGAGACTCCATCTCAAAAAAAAAAAAAAAGATGGGACACAATTATAAGAGGGAATTTACCTAACAAATGCAATCAGTGCAACCTAATTCTTGGTACCCTCAATGAATACCAAAACAATTTAAAAAACAAAACAGGAAGAGTGAGAAGGACTGAAAGAGAGCTAGAAAGAAATATTAATAGCTAACTGTAATTTCAGATAAAATGGGGCCCAGTTGCTTGTGCAATATTGTATTTCTCATTTTAGCAGGTATTTGTGAGGTTGCAGAGCATGTCTAGGAGAGACATCTGATGCCTCTCTAAGTCTTGGAAACTTTCTTCATTCATCTCCTAGAAGACTACACTCGTAGATATTGGACCATTTGCAGCAAGAAGGGGACAGCGAAGGCGGCCCAACAACATACACTCATAATACATCTACATCTGCAGTCCCCACCCCCGGGGCTGTTAGGAACTGAGCCACACAGCAGAAGGTGACTGTTGGGCAAGCAAGCGAAGCTCTGTCTGTATTGACAGTTGCTCTCCACCACTCACATGGCTCAGCTCTGCCTCCTGTCAGATCAATGACAGCATTAAGATTCTCATAGGATCTTGAACCCTACTGTAAACTGTGCATGCAAAGGACCGAGGTTGCTCTTTATGAGAATCTAATGCTTGGTGATCTGAGGTGGAGCTGAGGCAGTGATGTGAGCACTGGGGAGCAGCAGCAAATACAGATTATCATTAGCAGAGAGGTTCGACTGCATAATAAATCAATTGCTTGCAGACTCATAGCAAAACCATTTCCCCACCCCCACGTGCATGGAAAAAATTGTCTTCCATGAAATCAGCCCCTGGTGCCAAGAACAATGGGGACCACTGTCTAGATTGTACCTGGGTGTCTCCTTTCTGAAAAAAGGCTATAGCTACCAAGCATGTTCCTAGCCAAAGACCTGTGCTGTATTCATGGTTGGGGATTTGGAAACAGATCCAGAATAGCAGAGGTTGCTAACCCTAAAAGGTAATCCTCTGTCTACTTTAAGTGTTTGTGAGGAAACTGGTGGCTGAAGGTTACTGAAAAACACATCAAAGAAAGTAACAACTAACCAGAGGCTCACTGCATTTGAAAAAGAAATTAGCCAAGCATGGCGGCTCGCACCTGTAAGTCAGCAATTCAGGAGACTGAGGCAGGAGGATCACTTGAGGTGAGGAGTTCAAGATCAGTCTAAGCCACATAGCAAGACCCTAAATTATATATATATGCATTTTTTTTGATACAGAGTCTCACTATGTCGCCCTCAGTAGAGTACGGTAGCATCACAGCTCACAGCAACCTGAAATTCTTGGGCTTAAGTGATTATCTTGCCTTGGGCTTAAGCAATTCTCTTCCAAGTAGCCAGGACTACAGGCACCTGCCACAACGCCAGTCTATTTGTTGTTGTTGCAGTTGTCATTGTTGTTTAGCAGACCCAGGCTGGGCTCAAACCCACCAGCCTCAGTGTATATGGCTGATGCCCTACTCACTGAGCTATGAGCACTGAGCCCAAGACCCCTAATTTAAAAAAAAAAAAAAGAAAGAAAAACCAGGCTGTGTGCAGTGGCTTACATTTTCCTAGCACCCTGGGAGGCCAAGGCAGGTGGTTCACTTGAGCTCAGGAGTTCAAGACCAGCCTGAACAAGAGCATGACCCTGTCTCTACCAAAAATAAAAAAACTAGCTGGGTATTGTGGTAGATACCTGTAGTCCCAGCTACTCAGGAGGCAGAGGCAGGAGGATGGCTCAGCCCTAAGAGGTTTGAGGTTGCTGTGAGTTATGACGCCATGGCACTCTACCCAGAGCAATAGAGTAAGACTGCCTGAAAAAGAAAAAAAAAAAAAAAAAAAAAAGTGAAAAAAAAATCATATGGAATGAGACTGGGAAGTGAGGAGATTCGCATCTGTCCCTCCAATACCCCTCCCATGGAAAACCACTGTCCCTCATTCTGTATCCTTGCCAGAGTTATTCTCTGCTTGGACAGACATATCCATACTGTATGTGAATTCCTTTAGTAGGGAGGGAGTGATTACTAAAACTTGGATCATATTTCCAATTTTTTTTTTCACACTTTATATAGAGCTTCCATATTTTTCTTAGACGCCCAGTTTTCCATTACTGGATGTCCCTCCAAATCATCATTTGTATTCTTACAAATAATACTGCAATGTATGTGGGTATGTCTATATCTATGTGTGGATAAAGATATACATCTAATTATTTGTAGAATAGAATCCAAGAAATAGGACTACTAGTTCATACAGTAAGCAGTCATCCTTCTAAAATTCTGTATTATTTTAACATGCTAATTCCTTCCTCACTTGCATCAATTAAATATTACCATATATACTCGAGTATATGCAGTATATATATCTTTTGAATTTTTGACAATCTGATAGATGAAAATTTTACTTTTTCACTTGCATTTCTTTATTTTTTTAAGCAGGAACTCAACTTTATTGCGTCAAGCAGCCGCTTATATAGAGCATGGGGAAGGGGCAGGGAAAGAAGGCAGGGGATGAGGTGCGTGACAGGGTTGGGCCAATGGCATGGTACCACATTGGCTATATCTAGGTAGAGGCAGTTTCAGGCCGGGCCTTGCTGAGTCATTGCTATGTGGAAGTAGCTTGATGGATCTACTTCTAGTCAGGCTCTGGAAGTTGCACTAGGCCTCAGGCACATGGCAGGGCCCAACAATTCCTTCTTTTGTTTTTTGTATGGCAGATAAACATAGCCCCTGTCTTAGGTGGCCTGCTCTTGCAGTTTCAGTCTTGCCCATCATGGGGATACAAACATCAATGGTTTGGTCCCTGTCTTAGGTTGACTGAACGCAGAGTGATCTTACCCGTCTTTGGGTACTATGAATGTAATCCACCATGCAGCCTCTCCATATCTTGTCTTAGGTTGTCCCAGCTTTGGGAGTCTTACCCATCATTGGTGCTATGGAGGGCAGTGAAGAATAATAGTTAGATTCTTGGTTAATGAGCCAGTGATATCGGACCTCGACCTGATTTAACTGCCTCTAACCTTTTTTAAGGATACAGGACCCAAAGGTGAAGGGTAAATAAGGGTAGCAGGGGAAGAAGGTAGGGTAAAAAACCATGTAGGCCCATCCACAGGGGATTTTCTAGAATTTCTTTTCTTCTCTTTTCTAGATCTTCTTGGAGTGTTTTGATCTTGTTTTGCAC
>CAUYPK010117669.1:0-50900 GCA_963574355.1 Loris lydekkerianus
TCACAGCTCACAGCAACCTTAAACTCCTGGGCTCAAGTGATCCTCTTGCCTCAGCCTCCTGAGTAGCTGGGACTACAAGCTCCTGCCAAAATGCCCATCTAGGTTTTTTTTTTTTTTTTTTTTCTATTCTTTCTATTTTTAGTAGGGGTCTCACTTTGTTCAAAATGATCTTGAACTTCTGAGTTCAGGCAGTCCACCTGCCTCGGCCTCCTAGAGTGCTAGAATTACAGACATGAGCCACTGAGCCCAGCCATATGTGGATTTTGTCTAATACATGTTTTACTGAAATATAAAATATATACAGAAATGTGCACAGAACATAAGTGTAGAGTTTCATGAATTATCAGGAAGTGAAGAAGAAAATTGTCAGCACTGGAGTACTGACCCCTCTGCCAAGCTTCCTCCTCAAAGATAACAGAATCCCTATTCTGACTTCCAGCCCCATAGTTAGTCTTGCCTGTTTTTAAACTTTATGTATACATACACACACTCATGCAATATGTGTTCTTTATGTTTGTGAGAGCCAACCATGTTGTTGTTTGTAGCTCTTTTTTTTTTTTAGAGACAGAATCTCACTTTATTGCCCTCGGTAGAGTGCTGTGTTATCACAGCTCACAGCAACCTCCAACTCCTGGGCTTAGACGATTCTCTTGCCTCAGCCTCCCAAGTAGCTGGGACTACAGGCGCCTGCCACAAGGCCCACCTATTTTTTGGTTGCAGTTTGACCGGGGCTGGGTTCAAACACACCACCCTCAGTATATGGGGCCAGCACCTGAGCCACAGGTGCCGCCCTGTTGTTTGTAGCACTTTTAAACCTTCATTGCTATGTAGTATTCCACCATACAAATATATGAACATACCACCATTTATTTCTTCATTTCACTGTAATAGACATTTGGGTTGTTTCCAGTCTGGGGCTATTACAAAAAATGATGCTAGGAATAGTTTTGTACATTTTTGGGGTGCATTTCTGACTTCATTTCTATTGGATATGTATCTCGGAGTAGAATTTCTGGGTCATAGAAAATGCATAGTGAACTTTAATTTCTTCATTTGCAAGTAGAGATGGTACTACCTAATTTGAAGGTCCCTGTGAGGATCAAATATAAAAGTTTGAAGAAGGTCTAAGACAGTGCATTGCAAACAGTAGGCACATAATTAAAGGATAGCCATCATCATTTCTAATGGAGTCCACCTTTGAGAGCAAGTGGATATTATTTCCCTTGAGCACATTCTGCCTGATGTCCTTCTGACCCACTCTGTTGAGATTTGGACACGTCACTAAAGCCTAGGTCAGATTTCCCACCTTCCCAAAGGTGAAGACCTAAAGGCATATTCTACTTTATGGCCTCTTCTTATTCTTAGCCTTATTTACTCCTGGTATGAACAGCTTCTCTTTCGTTCAATTTTGAGGTTCTTTCTGGCTTGACTTATTTTCCTCGCTAGCTTATATCTTACTTTGGTCATTCCCAACATTACCCTTAGTTCTCATTCTGAACCCTCCCAGCCTTTTATCACCCTAGCTGGATGAAGCTAACCATTTGGCATTCCCATTCTGCATCCAAGCTGCTGATCATACTTGCAGAAAGTAATAAGTGACTCTATAGATTAAGATCCCATGCTTCAGCCCAGAAAACCTCAACATGTACTTCTTACTCTCCTGAGAGGTTATTCAATTTTTTTTTGAGACAGAGTCTCACTCAGTCACACTGAGTTAAGTGCCTTGGCATTGTAGCTCACAGCAACTTCAAACTCCTGGGCTCAAGGGATCCTCCTGCTTCAGCCTCCCAAGTACTGGGACTACAGGAGCCTGACACAATGTCCAGATAGGTTTTTTTTTTTTCTATTTTTAGTAGAGATGGGGGGCTCGGTATTGCTCAGGATGGTCTCAAAATCCTGAGCTGCCTCAGGCAACCCATCCGTTAGCCTCACAGAGTGCTGGGATTACAGGTGTGAGCCACCATACCCGGACTGAGGTTATTCTAAAAGTTATCCCCCTCTGAAAACCTTTTCTCTCCATCTCTTCCATTTCCCACCACCTCTCTTTTCACCCTCAACAAATGATATAGGGCGGTGCCAGCTCTATATGCTGGAGGTGGCGGGTTCAAACCCAGCCTTGGCCAAAAACTGCAAAAAAAAAAAAAAATAGCTGGGTGTTGTGGCGGGCACCTGTAGTCCCAGCTACTCAGGAGGCTGAGGCAAGAGAATCACTTAAGCCCAGGAGTTGGAGGTTGCTGTGAGCTGTGACACCACAGCACTCTACCCAGGGTGATAAAGTGAGACTCTGTCTCAAAAAGAAGAAAAAAAAAAGAAAACATTGAGCAAAAATGCCTTCAAATTCCTCTTCTGTCACCTGAAAATATGTAAGCATTCGTACATACAAAGTTTCTTTCTTATCTCATGGAAAAGATATCCCTCCTCCTGTCCCAAGCTAGTACCCCCACCCACTTTTTGGATTCCGTTCTCTCCTACCAATAGGACAGGGGCCTTTGCTCCTGTAAACATCTCTCTCCCTCTCCCCCAACATTCCTATTGGATATTTCTCTGCAGTCCCCACCTTCTCTCCTCTCCTTCTTATCCAAGCCATAGGAAATATTATCTACACTTACTGTCACCTTGCAAGTCTTTGCTCCACCAAGGCACAGACATCAGCCTTGATGAGGTTTCCAAGGAACCTCCTTGTTGCTTTATCCAAGGCACACTTTTTTTGTTTGCTTGAGACAGTCTCATTCTGTAGCCCCAGGTTAGAGTGCCGTGGCATCAGCCTAGCTCACAGCAACTTCAAATTCCTGGACTTAAGCAATCCTCCTGCCTCAGCCTCCTGAATAGCTGGGACTACAGGCATCTGCCACGATGCCCAGATAATTTTTTTTGTTTTTTTCTTTTTTTGAAGCAGTCTCACTCTGTTGCTCTGGGTAGAGTGCCGTGGCATCCATAGCTCACAGCAACCTCAAACTCTTAGGCTCAAGAGATCCTTTTGCCTCAGACACCTGAGAAGCCAGGACTTGTACAGGCGTCTGCCACTATGCCCAGCTAGTTTTTCTATTTTTAGTAGAGACAGGGTCTCCCCCTTGCTCAGGCTGGTCTCAAACTCCTGAGCTTAAGCAATTCACCTGCCTAAGCTTCCCAGAGCGCTGAGCCACTGGGTATGAACCACTGAGCCCAGCCAAGCACACACTTTTCAGTCTTTATCCCATTTGCATTTAACCACCTTCTCATTGTGAAAATACTCATTGCCCTTGGTTTCAAGGTACTACATTGACCTGGTTTTCTTTTTAGCTTTTTAGCTATTCCTTTCTAGTCTTCTCTGTGGGCACCTCTTCCTCTAAAGCCTAAATATTATTGTTCCCAGGGCTCTGTCTTCCCTGTGCAGTCTTCTTGGGTGCCTCCATCCAAGTCCATGGGTTCAGCTCCCACCCATGTGCTCTGTCTTTATCTCTGGCCTAGATCTCTATTTTGAGTCCTAGATCATTCAGTTGCCTCTTGGACACCTCAAAGTGTCTCAAATTCAACTAGTCTGAAAATAAATTAATCATTGTCACCTTACTCTACCCCTAAAGCTGCTTTTCCTTCTACCTTCCACACTTTGGCAAATAGAAGTCCCAAATAACCAGACACCTAGTTTTCTTTCTCGAATCCCTTTCCCAGTGTTTCCTGACTTTTCTGGAGATAGAATCCTATGGATTCCACCCCTATGGTTTCTTTTAACTCTTCCCCTGCTCTCTATTCTACTTCTATCCCTTCCACCCATATCACTTATCAACTAGAAGAATGCCATGACCTCCTAACTGATCTCCCTGCCTCTCTTCTCATACCATAGCAATCCACCACCAGCCCCCAGAGCTGCCGTGTCTTATTATAAAATGAAATCATGATCTTGACTCTCTGCGTAAAAGCCTTCAGTTGCTCAGCAGAGCTTCCATGATCAAATTCACAATCCTTAACGTGACTTAGAAGGCTCTTGGCAATCCAGCCCCTCCCTGTCTCTCAATGCTCTTCTTGACTTTTACCCTTTACTACGCTTGTACTGTTGGAGCTCCAAAGATGCTGTGCTTTACTTTGCTTTCTCTGGGCCTTTGAACATACCACCACTTCTACTGGGACTCTAGGCACAGCCAACCCTTATTCCTCTTTCATGGCTCAGCTCAACCTTTTCTAGAAGGTTTTCCTGACCTCTCCAGGGTGGGTTGTATTCTCTACCTCTGTGTTCATAAAGTGCCATCTGCAGCTTCTGGCGCTTCCTATACCCCATACATGTAATACATCATTTCAGCATTGCCTGTTTCTATTTTGTCCAAACTTTTTTTACTTTGTCCAAACTTCTTCTTCTTCTTTTTTTTTTTTTTTTTTTGAGGCAGAGTTGCATTTAGTCACCCTCGATAGAATGCTGTGGTGTCAGAGCTCCCAGCAGCCTCAAACTCTTGGGCTTAAACGATTGTCTTGCCTCAGCCTCCCAAGTAGCTGGGACTACAGGTGCCGCCATAACGCCTGACTATTTTTTTTTATTATTATTATTTTAGAGATGGGGGGTCTCACTCTTGTTCAGTCTGGTCTTGAACTCCTGAGCTCAAGCAATCCACCAGCCTCAGCCTCCCAGAGTGCTGGGATTACAGCAGTGAGCCACCAGGCCTTTGTCCGAATTTCTTGAGGGCAAGGCTGACTTATTCATCTTCATGTCCCAGTAGTACACAGAGTATCTGGCTTAATAAATGCCTTTTGAATGAGCAAGCAATGGAGAGTTTGCAAATACCATTCTTATCATACTTGATTGAATTTACAGAAGTTATAGTTAATCTATACTCTGACACTGCTTGAAAATATGATTTGTTGTCTAGCTCCTCAATGAAGGGACATTTGGCATTGATTTCATCCCCTCACCCCAAATTTCTGTAAACAACCAATTAAATCCATCCAGAACTTACACTCTGGGGTCTGAATGGCTGGAATAGGTCACTGTGATGTTTCCCCTTTGGTTTGAACTTATTCTATTTTTCCTTCCTTTTCTTGCTCTTCTCTTTCCAGTGTTGTAGGGATCTGAGGTTAACATTTTTGCCTGTTTGCCTATGATCACTGGGGCCACAGAGATAACCCTAAGAGGAAATGAGTAATTTGCTTTATATGCAGCCAGCTGAAGCCTTCAGTTCCTATCATTTGGATTCTTCCCTAAAATGTCTGAAGAAGTTCGGCAGCTTTGCCTCTAGATCTGTAAAAAGTAATACAGCTCTCCTAGAGAACTTGATAAAAGCAGGTTTCCCTTTGGATCATATACATACGAGCAGGAGGGGGAGCTGCTTTCCTCATGCTAACTCTTAAAGCCTGCCCCTTTTCAAGGCCCAGTGCCAGGACTGTGGGTAGGAAGACCTAGAAGTATCCAGATGCATTAATTCTGCAGCCATATAGTCACAGACTTGCCCTTCTGCAGCCTGAGTGGTGAGGCTCGAGTAAAGAAGGAGCAGAGCTGGGATTAGGTCCTTGTGGGCAAACGATCAGCTTTTCTCAGCCAGGCTTCTGTAAGAGAATTCATGACTGTTTTCCTCAGTTCTCCCTGTTTTAGTCCTTTTTGTGCTGCTATCACAGAATACCACAGACTGGGTACCTTATAATGAGCAGAAATTTATTTGGTTCATGGTTCTGAAGGCTGAGAAGTCCAAGATTTATGGGCAGTATTTGGCAAGGGCCTTCTTGCTACATTACCCCCATGGCAGGCAGCAGAAGGCAAGAGAGAGCAAGAGAAAGTCAGAGGAAGCCAAAGTCTCCTTTTATAAGGAATCCACTTCTGCAACTATGGTATTAATGATATGGCAATTATAATGTAGTAAATCTCATTATAGACAATATATAAAACGTGGGAAGAAAAGAAAAAAATAATAATTCTTTGTCTTACTAGCTAAAGATATTAACAGTTGTCAGAAGTTTTTGTGTATACTTTCATATGCATTTTTCCTTTTGAGTTGAGATCATTTAATGCACAAACACATATTCACATAAATTTTTGTTCCATGCTTTTTTTTCTTTTTTGCTTATCATATTGTAGTCATTCTCCCATGTCACGAAAAGTCATTTTCGGTAGATGTCATCATAGTCTATCGTATGGCTGTGTTGCCCATTTGCCTATATTTGGACATTTACATGGTTCCCAGTAAATATACTTTCCAAGGCCCCAGAACCTCAGCACAGGCTCCTTCCCTTGGCCTTTGGCACCCGTCCCCGGAGAGGAGCCAGCCAAACAGATGATAAATAGAACTGTTGACACACTCTTCTCTCAGCTGAGCCTTATGGCTAGACGGGTAAAACAAAACTCTGAAAGGAGAGAAAAAGACTGACTGGGCACTGGAAACAAAGGGACTCAGGGTCAGCTCACAATGTAGACACTCCACAGTCCCAGGAAACCCAAGGCCACACATGTTATTTTTTAAAAGATCAAATGCTTGATATTGAAATATCTGCCGAACAGAGCTAACCCCTAGCTTCCTCTCACTTTGACTCCTGGGGGGAATGTGTTGCTTTGCTCATAAAGCAGATATGCTGGCTGCCCTTTGTCTTGGGAGGAAAGAATTTTTACTACTTAAAAAGATGATCAAGGCTCCAGCTTTGGAAAATTTCAGGTCTAGGGAGCCTGTCAACCAGAGAAGGTCAACTCATCCATCTTTCTGCTTCCAGAGGGCCCTGCCCCAAAGACTTTCCATACCAGTAGCAAACCATAACCAGATCAACACAACACCAGGTCATGAGGCAAAGTAATTTGCCCCTTCCAAGAAAATTAGACGAAGAGTATTTCACACCCAACCATATAGGTAAGCACTGAGTTGCTATGTGACTGATGAAAAAAACTGAGGCTTAGAGAGGTCATCCCACTGGTGGCCGAGGAAGTTCTTGAACTTTTTCTTTTGACCTCACGTTGCAACCAACTGTGCATAACTTAGCAGGAAAAAAAAAAAAAAAAAATGTGTCCCTCCAGCTTTCTTTTTGGACTTCCACTTGGGTGGGGTATACAGTTGTTTATTCAGCATTTCTGAGTCACCCACTATGTGTCCAGTTCCAGGATATGTGATGCTCAGTCCTGGTGGCTATCTCTGCTGGCAGCTGTCCTGTCATGGTGCTGTACCCTGGAAACTCCTTCAGTTGTGAGGTGGGCTCTAGCTAGGCTGCCATGCTGCTCTCTAAGAGACCCTAGGGAATAACTGTCAGGAATCACTCCTGGCCATTCTGTGGTGATTCCTTCTCCTGCCCAGCAGAATCCTTGCACCCTGGCTCCCTTCTCCACCTTTCTTCCCCCACTGCAGACCCCAGAGACTCACTAATCTGGCTTCTCTCCTCTCCTCAAAGTGGCCACTTTCTCTCTCCCTTGAAGTTCTTCTTCCCTTCTTCCAAGGCTTGCTGTGGAAGAGGCTTTGGTCTCTCCACCTCCCAGTGACGCTAGAGCCAGTTGCAAAAGCCCTGTATTATTTGGGGGGTTTCGTTTGTCATTGAAAATGGAAATAAATAGAGGGAAATAGAACTGGCCCACATGACTAGGGACAACCACCCTGTCTCGGCGCTGTCGGATTTAGTAACTGCTTGCCACTGTGTGGTTGTCTTGAAATGTGGCCAGTGTGAATTCAGATGTGCTCTAACTGTAAAAGTCACACTGGATTTCAAAGACTTAGCAGGGAAAAACAGTGGGTGCCTATAGTCCCAGCTACTTGGGAGACTGAGGCAGGAGGATCACTTGAGCCCAGGAGTTTGAGGTTGCTGTGAGCTAAGCTGACTCAGTGGTACGCTAGCCTGGGGCAACAGAGTGAAAGTCTGTCTCAAAAAACAAACAAACAAAAAAGCATGCAATTCAATGGGTTTTTTTTTAGTATATTCACTATTCACAAAATTGTTCAATCCACACCACTTCCTAATTCCAGAACATTTTTATCACACCCAAAAGCAGTCACTGCTCCCCATCCATCCTCACTCCTTACCTTCCCTCCCCCCAGCCCCAGCAACCACTAATCTACTTTCCGTCTTTGTGAATTTGCCAGTTCTGGCCATTTCATACTACATGTGGTCCTTTGGATCTGGCTTGTTTCAATTATAACATTTTCAAGGTTTGTTCACTATGTAGCATACTACTTTATTCCTTTTTATGGATGAATATTAATCTACTTTATGGAATACACTTTTTTTTTTTATCCATTTATCAGTTAATGGACATTTGGGCGGTTTCTACTTTGTGGCTATCATGAGTAATGCTGCCTGTGAACATTTGTGTATAAGTGTTTTGTGGACATGTATTCTCCTTTTTTTTTTTTTCTTTTCTTTTCTTTTTTTTTTTTTTTTTTGAGACAGTGTCTCACTTAGTCACCCTGGGTAGAGTGCTGTGGTGTCATTGCTCACAGCAACCTCAAACGCTTGGGTTTAAGCAATTCTCTTGCCTCAGCCTCAAGAGTAGCTGGGACTATAGGTGCCTGCCATAACACCCGGCTATTTTTTTTAGAGGTTAGGTCTGGCTTTGGCTCAAGCTGGTCTCTTAACTCCTGAGCTCAGGCAATCCGCCCACCTCAGCCTCTCAGTGCTAGGATTACAGGCGTGAACTACCGCACCTGGCCCGGTTATGTATTTTCAATTCTTTGGGCATATGGTAACTCTATGTTTAACTTTTTGAGAAATCAATAGACTTTTTCAAAATGGCTGACCATTTATATTCTTACCAGCAGCATATGAGAGTTCCAGTTCCAGTCCCTCCCCATATCTTCATCAACACTTATTATTATCTATTTTTTATTATAGACACATAGTAGGTATATCTCATTGTGGTTTTGCCAATCTCAGAGAAAATGGTTTTTGTTTCATTAAATAATGTAGCAACTTTCTTGCTTTTATTCCTTAAGTCCCTTTCCTCTTTCGATGACTTACTTTTTTGTTATTTTGTTGTTGTTGTTGAGATAGTCTCACTTTGTCATCCTCAGTAGAGTGCCGTAGCGTCATAGCTCACAGCAACCTCAAACTCTTGGGCTCAAGCTCACAGCAACCTCAAACTCTTGGGCTTAAGCAATTCTCTTGCCTCAGCCTCCCTTGTAACTGGGAGTACAGGCACCCGCCACAGCACCCAGCTATTTTTTGTTTGTTTGTTTGTTTGTTTGTTTGTTTAGCAGGCCCAGGCAAGGTTTGAATCCACCAGCCCCAGAGCATGTGGCCGGTGCCCTAACCACTGAGCTATGGGCGCCAGTCCAATGACTTACTTTTCAGAATCACCATATTTACTTTTGTGGTTTTCATTGCTATTTATACACTCATGACTCCCAAACCTACATCTCAAAACCAAATCTCTTTCCTGAGCCTCAGATCCTTGTTAATGACAACTTGTTGAGCATTTAAACTTTACCATGGCAAAAAATAATTTCATCACTGCAATGCCATCTCATCTCCCACTCCATATTCCCCATCATGTTTATAAGTGTCACTCCTTATCCTGTCAGTCAGACTGGAGATGTTGGAGTCATCCTTCATTCCCACTTGTCATTCTCCACTTCACCGAATCTTATTAATTGTGCTGCAGAAGTGTCTATGGAGTGCTTCTCCCGCCTCTGAACTCAGTACTCAGTCTTGATCCAGGGTCTCCTAATTTCTTGCCTGAACTTGGCAGTAGCCTCCTCCTAATCTCTTTCCCTCAGTTTCTCCCAGCCTCAACTTCACTGTCCAAACAGCTGCCAGAGCTATTTTTCTAAAATGAAAATCTGGTTGTCACTTCTCTAGTTAAAAACACGTATACATCTCCCTTGCCTGCTGAGTGAAGTTCACATTCCTACACACGGTGTATAAAGGCTGTTGTGATCCGGCTCTGGGGTACAATTCTGGTCTCATGTCCTACCACCACTTCCTCTGCCCCACTTCAGTTACAAAGAACTTCTCAACAATCCTTGGATGCGCCATGCTCCTGTGAATCACATGCATTTTCTCGCTTCCCTCTTATCTCCTATGCCCAAATGATGTCCTTGGGAGGAGGCCACCTCTAAAGCTTTATTTCCACCTCCCCCAGGTCCCCACCCCCACCCCACACTGTATTTGCTGAGTCTTTCATTGTGGAGAGACCACTTGGCATCCTTGATTTAATGGCTTGACATCCTTGTTTGCTGCCTCTCTTCCCCCTAGATTTTAACTTCTCTTTCTCCCCCTGGTTGTCCTTGAGCTTAAAGACTCAGCTTAATGCTCAACTGGCTTCCTCAGATAGCAAGAGGAATTTCTATCTCTGCGGCCTTGGACGATGAAGAACCTATGTTTCCTAGGGCCTCAGCTGCTAGAAGGGAGCTGCCTTTGGGAGTTGTAATGACTCCACAGCATGAAGTCTTTCCAGAATAACTCCCAAGGCCTAGGAAATAGTGGCTTAATGTATATCATTTTACCAGGACATCTCTGCAAGAGACCTCATCTACTCCCCAAGATGAGTCAGTAGTGAGTGGAGGTGGCATTGAACCCACCATATTCCCTCTTCTCTTCACATTCCTGGGCCTGTCTGGTGACTTTAGGAAGATATTGAAGAGGCATCTCCCAATTTAGAGGCAATTCTAAACAATGCTCACAGTTTAGAGGCAGCCTGAGCAAAAGCGAGCCTCCCTCTCTACTAAAAATAGAAAAAATTATCCAGCCATCATGGCGTCCCAGCTACTGGGGAGGCCGAGGCATGAGAATTGCTTGAGTCCAGTAGTGGGAAGTTGCTGTGAATTAGGCTGACATCACTGGACTCTAGCCTGGGCAACAGTCTAAAATCCTGTCTCAAAAAGAAAAAAAAAAGAGTTTAGTGGCTCAGATGGAGAGATGAGGACTAGAAGGTGGTACAGTTAGATGCTGCTTGGTGGCCGGCTCCCTGGAGGTTTGTAGTAAGGTACCGGAGAATTCTGCCCTAGGCTGTGCCCTGTCCTGTGGGTATAACCATCTAGAAGGCATACCTATCAGATTTTTAGATTATCTCAAGCTGAGAGGAACAGTGAGCATGTTTATTTATTTACAAATTTTATTTTATAGAGATGGAGTCTTGCTATGTTGCTCAGTTTGGTCTCAAATTCCTGGCCTCAAGAAATCCTTCCTCCTCTGCCTCCCAAAGTTCTGGGATTACAGGCATTAGTCACCATGCCTGACCTGCAGTGGGCGTTTATTTATTTATTTATTTTGGGTTACCCTTGGTAGAATGCTGTGGTGTCTTAGCTCGCAACAACCTCAAACTCTTGGGTTCAAGTGATTCTCTTGCCTCAGCCTCCTAGGTAACTGGGACTATAGGCACTCACTGCAACACCTGGCTATTTTTAGAGATGGGGTCTCGCTCTGGCTCTGGCTGGTCTCGGACCCATGAGCTCAGGCAATTCACCCTCCTCAGCCTCCCAAGTGCTGGGATTACAGGCATTAGCCACCATGCAGTGAACTTTTTTTTTTTATTTTTGAGAAAGAATCTATCTTCGTTGCCCCCTGGTAAAGTGTTGTGGAGTCATAGCTCACAGCAACCTCAAACTCTTGGGATCAAAACAATTATCTTGCCTTAGCCTCCCAAGTAGCTGGGATTACAGGTGCCCACCACAATGCCAGGCTGTTTTTTGTTGTTGCAGTTGTCATTGTTGTTTAATAGGCCTGGGCCAGGTTTGAACCTGCCAGCCCTGGTATATATGGCCGGTGCCCTAACCACTGAACAACAGGCACCAAGCCTGCAATGAGCTTTTAAATAGCAGACCCAGGATCTAGAAAGTTTTGGTCAGGCTGGAACAGTGGGCTTAGTCTAGCACAGTGGTTCTCAACCCATGGGTCGCAACCCACAGGAACTGTATTAAAGGGCCGTGGCGTTAGGAAGGTTGAGAACCACTGGTCTAACAGATGAACTTTTCAAGCCTAAAGAGCAGCAGCAGGGAGGGGACAGATATATCTCGAATACATACAGAGCACTCATATGGAAGGGAAGAGTAGCCTTGCTTTATAGCTTCTGCTTCTGGTTATGATCATATTTGAAAGCTCTTTCTGGCTACAGAGTGCAGATGGCTCGAGGAGAAAGAAGGCAGGAGGCAGGAAGATCTCTTGGGAGGCAGGACACGTAGGCGGCCCCAACCATAGGCGGCCCCAACCACAGCAGTGGCGAGGGAGCTGTTCTGAGACATGCCAGGCGGGAGGTGGGGTGGAGGGAATGTGAGGAAGGCAGGGGGTGCCATTCCTGCAGATGGAGAAGGCAGGAAGGTGGAAATCTGCTCAATCCTAACACCCTCTGCTTCTGCTTTTCCATCAAGCCTAAACCTGGCTACAGAATGCATAAGACCTAGTGCAAAATAAAAATGTGGGGCCCTGGTGCCCCCTGTTCAAGAATTATTAAGACTTTCAAGATGGTGACAGCAGATCATTAAACCAAATGTAGGGCCCTTCTGAGTGTGGGACTTCCCTGTGGGACTTCAGAGGTCAAACACCCATGAAGCTGGTCCTGATTAGGCCAATGTAGCCTTTATAGAACACACCGGGGGGAGGGGGGGAGGAGCAGTGTGAGAAGCAGGGCCCTACTCAGTCAGCCCCAGGCTGCAAGAGAACAGCATGTTCCTCCTGTCGGCCCCCCTCCCTGGGGACCTAAGTGGGACCCGGAACTCTGGGACACAACTTGCATTTGTGTAGATCTTTACAATGTTTTCTAGACTTACTTCAGTTTTTGTCTGTGCTGGGATAAAATGAAGAAAGCATTTCAGAGAGCAGGGTGCTAAAGACTTGTTTGTCTCTCCAAAGAGATTTCCTGGTTTCTCCAAAAATGGGATTTGCTACAAGCTTCCCAGTATGAGTCATCAGACCAGTTGGCAAAACATTTAGGTCTGCAGAGAGCACTGGAGCTGACCCTTCATCAGCAAAGAATATGTGTGGCTAGAACCCTCAACCGCCCTGGAGAGGAGTTTTTCCAGAGGACCCAAACAGAAACCAGAATGGCGCTGCCTAGGTGGTCTGGCCAGTGCAGGCCATTCCACAGTGCCCTGGCCTCAACACCTCCCTGTTTTCTCCACTTGGAATAAAATGCAGAAGCCTTGGTGGGAGGAGTAAGGGCCTGCGTCAGAAGCAAGCACTCCATGGGTGCCTCTTGGTGGGCTTCTAGGAGGGCAGCAAGAATCACAGAATTTTCCTCCAGGTCAGGCCACCTCCCCTCTTTACATTCCTATCACTGGAAATCCTGGCACTAAAGTCATCAAGAAGTCTAAAGGGAGTCTTCACACCTTTTGGCAGAATATGGTGACATATTCGATGCAAGAGCCCAACCGCCCAAGTTTGCCCTTTATCATTGTCCATCTTTTCCAGAAGATGTCTTTGTTCTCCTTCACGTGCAAGGGAAGAGGAGGCACTGAGACAGCCGTACTTGCTTGCCAGGTGGAGCCTGGTCTCCCACAGGACCGCATCAGAAAATGTCTTCTTTTCCCAGTTCATAAACCACTGCTCAGGCTACACCATCACACCCCAGTCCAGTTCCTTCTGGAAGGTGAAAACAAACTGTGGTGTTTCTTTTTGTACTAGAGTTGGAGGTGGTGCCTGAGACCCTGTGGTCCTCTGCTCAGCACAAATATTTATTGCTGTGGCTGCCTTTGCAATCACTGGAACAGAGCCAGGCAAAGGTCGTGCTGTGTAGCGGGTCTCAGGCACAGCACAGCAAGCTGGGACTGAGCAGTGTGACAGGGGATTGCCACCGGTTTCTGACGCATCCATTCCTCATCCCTTCTCCCCTCACCACTGGCCACAGGGATCTTGGTTTATCTTGTTTTGCCTTTGCTATGAAATCAAATTATTTAAAGAATAATTTGATTTTCTTTCTTTTAAATAAAACAAACTTCTAATCCTAAAAGTAGTTCAGACTTTAGATACCTATTTTTTTAAAAAGCAATTATTACTTTATATCATATCATAAGGTGAAATCCAGGTGAATTAAAGATCTAAGCTAAAAACCTCTTTAGATAGAGGCTAAGAGTTTACCAGGCAAAGAGGGGAAGGAAGAGCTTTCCAAGTAGCGAGAATATCACTGCCAAGGCCCAGAGGCCTGGCTCCTTCCAGGGACTGAGAGCCGAGTTGGGGCTGCATGGAGGTTGTAGAGGGGAAGTCCAGGTCAGGAAGGGCCTGTGAATCTAGACTTTCTCCTGAGAGTACTGGAAAGCTGCTGAAAGGTTTCGTGCAAAGAAATGAATCCACAGGGCTGCGCTTCAGAGAGGTGCCTGTAGTTTTGGTGTGAGGACTGTCCTGAGAGCTCAACAAAATCAGAAGGTTGTTGCAATAACCCCATGAGAGGGGACAGTGACCTGGACCAAAGAAACATCAGTGAGGGACTAATTTAAGAGGGACTAATTCAGGCTGTACTGTCATCTGTGTATGGATGATGAGGAAATATAACATAGGTCGATTTTCCAGCCTCCTCTAAAATCCCTTGGACTGCTGGTGGGAGAGAAGGGTTAGGGGAGTGCAGTAGGTCCAGCAGGACTTCTGATGTTAGAGGAGTCATTATTCAAGATAGGGAATAACGCTGGAGTAGGCAAGGCAGTGGGAAAAATGAAGAGGCCAGTTTTTGAGGTACTTTGAGGCATACAAACCAAGATGTTTGTTAGACAACTGGATATAGGGGTCCAAACCTTCACAGTGGTATCTGGCCCAAAGACAGAGCTTTGAGAAACATCAGAAAGTAGAATGTAACTGATGCCATTAAAGTGAATGAGATTCACCCAGGGAGAGAGTCCAGAAATGAAAAGAGGCCTAAAATAAAACCTTGAAAACACTCGTGTTTAGGTGGCGAGCGGAAGGAGTGGGGCAGTGAAGCAAACTGGGAGGGAAGCCATGGGGGCTATGGTGGAAGTCAGCAGGGAAGGGCCTGGGTGACAGTAGCAGATGCTTTCCACACTGTTGAGGATGACAAGGAATAAAAGATGCAAGTCCAATTTAGCAACAAGAGGGTCAGAAGTAATCTGGCGCTTGAGGCCAGGAGTTTGAGACCAGCCTGAACAACATAGTGAGACCCCATCTCTAAAATAAAATTTTTGTTTTGTTTTGTTTTGTTTTGTTTAGCAGGTCCTGGTCAGGGTCGAACCCACCACCCTGGGTGCACAGGGCCAACGCTCTAACCATGGAGCTATGGGTGCCCAGCCTAAAATAAAATATTTTTTAATTAGCTGGGCTTGGTGGCACATGCCTGTAGTCTTGCTTGAGCCCAGGAGTTGGTGGCTGCAGTAAGCTGTGATTGCACCACTGTACCCCAGCCTTGGCAGCAGAGCAAGACCCTGTTACTGAAAAAAAAAAAAAAAAAAAAGAAGAGATTTAGATGAAACTAATTTCCATGGACTGTTGGGGGTGATGAGAGATTGTGCTAGGTTGTGGAATGGAGAGGAATAGGACCCATTGAAGAAGTCTGGGTATAAAGAAGGCTAGAGCCAAAGGGCAGCCCCTGGAAGGGGAGGGTGAAGGCAGGAATCCAATTGACACAGCAGAGATGGAGGTGGGTTTAAAGGAAGGAGCCAGGGAAGAGGGAGAGGTCAGGGCTATGGGAGAGGGCGTGGGAGCAAAATGGGAAGAGGGGGAGTGGGCACCAGAGCCCGCGGGGTAGAGGTGAGTTGTAGGAGTGACTACAGGAAGGTGGCAAACTCCCGCTGGTAGTTTTCTGTGTTATCCTGGGAAAGAAATTATAGGAGATTGTCTGCTGAGAACGGGGGTGGAGTGGGATGAGAGATGCTAGCAGAAGGAAGAAAAATGCTGTGGGCAATTGAGGGAGAGCTGAGTAGGGAAACTAAACCCATAAAGACAGTTACTTTTTTTTTTTTTGCAGTTTTTGGCTGGGGCTGGGTTTGAACTCACCACCTCCAGTATATGGGGCTGGTGCCCTACTCCTTTGAGCCACAGGTGCTGCCTGACAGTTACTTTTTATTGAAAACTTCTAGTGCATCAGGCATTGTTGTAAATGCTTCACCCAAGGCACCTCTTTGAGGCCCCACAAGAGCCTTGTTGGGATTATGACTCCCATTCTACAGGTGAGAGAGGCCAGCTGACCAGCCCACACTGGTATAAGAGCAAAGCCTGGCACCGCAGAATTCTAACTCTAGGGCTGGCCCTTGGCATTGTTACAACATGGGAGGGTGAGAGGCTGCAGGGCCTGAAGAGAGAGGACAGCAGTGACACCGCCTGTGGTGGGAGAGGGTAATGGACCACTTTCCCCTCGGCTCAGGAGCCCTGGAAGGGACTGCACAGGATGGAGCTTGTGAGACACAGCGTTGGAGTTTGGTCGAGGATAGTGATGACATGGTGACTGATATGGGAGTGGAGCAGGTGGGTGGAGGAGGGAAGTCAGAATTTGGGTCTCATTCCAGCAATTCCACTTGTGGATGCACACCCAAAGAGCTGAAAGCAAGGACCCAGGTATCTATTTGTAGACACATGTTCATAGCAGCTTTATTCACAATAGGCAAAAACAGCCCATGTGTCCATCGATGGATAAATGGACATACGACTGTGGTATATACAGAAATTGGAGGACTTGTTGGTCTTACAAAGGAAAGAAATTCTTAAGAACTTAGTCCACTCTTGTCTACATGACTTCTTCAGCACCAAGAGAGTTAACAGTGATCTGGATGCAAATTGAGGATCAAGAAGACTCTAGCCTTGTTCTGAAAGATCATGTTTCTAGAAGTGGCTGAGAGAGGGTCAGGTGCAGTGGCTAATGCCTATAATCCTAGCACTCTGGGAGGCTGAGGCAGGAGGATCCTTGAGCTCAGGAGTTCAAGACCATCTGTGCAAGAGTGAGACTCTGTCTCTACTGAAAATAGAAAACTAGCCAGATGTTGTGGTGGGCATCTGTAGTCCCAGCTACTTGGGAGGCTGAGGCAGGAGGATCCCTTGAGCCCAGGAGTTTGGGTTGCTCTAGCCTGGAGCAATAGAGTGAGATTCTGTCTCCAAAAAATAGCAAAACAAGGAAATTAGCTAATGGAGGACAGTTCTGGGGGTCGCTTCTTAGCCTGAAGCTCACAAGTCTTTGGTTTGCTGAAACAAACTTGACTTCTTTGCAGCTGCTCAGTTCTTTGGGGAAAGGGGAAAGATGGAGAATAAAGTGGCTGTCAGTCCCTGGGCTGGGCTTCTCCTTGTTTACTGCATTCCTTTAAAGAACATCAGCGGTGGGGCAGGCTCTGGGGCCCAGCCTGGCCTGCCCAGCTGCCTCCCAGATCCCACTGCCTTTCCCTTAGCCCTGGGTGCCCCCAAGGTCACAGGCTTTATTTATTTATTTATTTATTTATTTATTTATTTATTTATTTTAGAGATAGAGTCTCACTTTATCGCCCACGGTAGAGTGCTGTGGCATCACAGCTCACAGCAACCTCCAACTCCTGGGCTTAGGAGATTCTCCTGCCTCAGTCTCCCGAGTAGCTGGGACTACAGGCTCCCGCCACAACACCTGGCTATTTTTTGTTGCAGTTTGGCCAGAGCTGGGTTCGAACCCACCACCCTCCGTATATGGGGCTGGTGCCCTACCTACTGAGCCACAGGCACCGCCCAAGGTCACAGGCTTTTACAGGCAGCTGAGGACCCACAAGTACTTCTCAGCAGACTCTGAGAAGTTCAACATACACATACATGGGTGCCCTATGGTCAATCCTGATATTGGGCCAGCTTGGACCCAGCTCTACAAGGGAGGTTGGACTGAGGGCTCAGGGGTGTGGCTGTGGGGGCTGAGAAAGAAATCTGGCCCAGGCTGAGAAAGCTGAGGTCCAAGATTCTTAAATCTATGGCCACACTGAGCCTGCTGGCATTTCAGCCTTGGGATCTGTCTCTGGCAGTGGTGAATAATGTGGGAGAGCACCCCTTTCATCTCCAATGTCAACCTCAGATGGTATACTTTTTATTCACCATTCCTTAATTTGTGCTCAATTTCTTATTCGGCAAACCTTCCTGACCGTCATATTCTAAACTAGTATTTGGCTTTATTTGTTGGACATCTTTCCTCATTCATTTATTTAACAGCTGTCAAGCAGTGTACTGTGTGCCAGGCCTTATGCTCTGTGCTGGGGATCTAGTGAATAATAAAGCATACTCTGTGCCCCTGACCCTATAGGGGAGGGTCAAAGAGACAGACAAAGAGTTAGAGGGGCCAAGACAGGGGAAGGAGGAGAAGGGGTTGTGGAGGAGGGGTACAAGGAAGACAGGGTGGGGTGGGGGGGTCAGGAGTCACTTCCCAAAGCAGATCATGTGTAATACTTATGTGGATTATAGGGGGTGCTAGAGCAGGGCCAGTTGAGAATGGCATGGGGAGTTGCCCACATAAAGGTGCAAGGTCGTAGGATGAGGCCTAGGAATCAGGAACCTAGCAGGTGAGGCCACAGGGGGAAACCTCTTCCCAGCACCCTTTGCTCTTCATCCATTTACCAAACTCCTCCTTCTCCCTTGGGAATCAGCTGTTCCCCAATGTGTGGAACCTTCCTCTCTCCCTTTCAAGAGAAGCTTCCAGGTTCTTTCCTCCATGTACATTACCACCTGCAAGGGCTTCTTCAGGCTTTCTGTTTGCTTCTGTCAGAAAATCCACTTGGATCTCTCTGCCATTCAGCCAGGCCTCCCCTCCACAGGCCTCGCTCCGTGCCCCAGGCTCGCCGTTCTTGGCACTGTTCACATACAGAGGGTGCCAAAACAATGCATACACATTTTAAGAAAGAAAAAAACTGTATTAAAATTGTAATACATGAGGGCGGTGCCTGTAGCTCAGTGAGTAAGGGGCCAGCCCCATATACGAGGGTGGCGGGTTTGAACACGGCCCTGGCCAAACTGCAATAAAAAATAGCCAGGTGTTGTGGTGGGTGCTTGTAGTCCCAGCTACTCGGGAGGCTGAGGCAAGAGAATTGCTTAAGCCCAAGAGCTGGAGATTGCTGTGAGCTGTGATGTCATAGCCCTCTACTGGGGGCGACAAAGTGAGACTCTGTCTCTAGAAAAAAAAAAAATTGTAATACTTGACATATAACGATAACAAAAGATAAATACAAGTCACATTCAAGAACTGAGCACCTTTTGTAATTACAGAAGTCAAACATGACTTGAGTATTACAAATTTAATAGTTTTTTCCGTTCTTAAAATGTGTATACATTTTGAGGGGCACCCTCTGTATTTTTTGGAGTGAGGCATAATTTCCCTACCTCCACTTATTTCATTTTTGGCCTCAAAGTTAAAGCACATAGGCCTTTTAAATGTAAGTCTCATTGCTAGCCAGGTGCGGGGGGCTCACACCTGTAATCCTAACACTCTGGGAGGCTGAGATGGATGGATTGCTTGAGCTCAGGAGTTCAAGAGCAGCCTGAGCAAGAGTAAGACCCCCATCTCTAAAAAATGAGCTGTGCATTGTGGTGGGTGCCTTGTAGTCGTACCTACTAGGGAGGCTGAGGCAAGAGGATCACTTGAGCCCAAGAGTTTGAGGTTGCTATGAGCTATGACGCCATGACACTCTACCAGGAGCAACATAGTGAGACTCTGTCTCAAAAAAAAAAAAAAAAAATCTCATTACCCAGCACTGGGAAAACTAACACAGGGATGTGACTAAGGTGGCACACAATGGGGGCCCAGGATATAAACTGTGACTCCTGATGAGTGAAAATTAGATGCGTTTGGTCTCTCAAGGCTGGCTTCTCCCCAACCCTGCCTTGGCAAGAACCATGGGCCCCTTTCCTCCCAGATGGCCCCTCCTCCCAGAGGAATCCAAGGGAATGCTGAGTGTCCCTCCCAGAGCCCCCAGGCAATGTTCAAATTATCAGCTCTCTGTAAAGATTCATGCCCTATCCTCACTGTGTCGCCAGAGCTGAGCCCAGTGCCTTGGCACACAGTAAGCGGGTGTGTAGGGATGAACAGACATCCAGAGGTCTCTGTTCGGGCATGTAATGTGCTTTGCAAAAAGTTCCTGGCAGCACAGTGGCATTCATTCCTTGGTGTATCACTGTGACGATGGCAGCATAGGATAGTAGTTAAGAGCATCCAGGAAAGCTTGAACTGCAGTCCTTCCAGTTACTACTGACAGGATTTGTTTAAGAACAACACCATCGGCTCAGTGCCTGTAGCTCAGCAGCTAAGGTGCCAGCCACATACACCAGAGCTGGCAGGTTCGAATCTAGCCCAGACCCTCCAAACAACAATGATGGCTACAACCAAAAAATAGCTGAGTGTTGTGGCGGGCACCTGTAGTTGCAACTACTTGGGAGGTGGAGGCAGAAGAATGGATTGAGCCCAGGAGTTGGAGGTTGCTGTGAGCTGTGATTCCACAGTACTCTACCCAGGGCGACAGCTTGAGGCTCTGTCTCAAACAAAAACAAACAAACAAAAAAAAAAAAAAAGAACAACGCCATCTACAAAATGGGGAAAAATGCCAACACTAACCCGGAGGAGCCATGATCCTTGAGCATGCTATCCAGAACTGGTGAATTTTTCACCACTTGCTTTCTTTGGTACTACAGTTATGTAAACATGCCCAGACCATGGTGGATAAAAGTGTATAGGAAACAGTGGAAAAGGAAGCCCTGGAAATACAGTGAAAGTCACCGAATGTGAAGGGCCCTGGCTCCCACCGGCCTTCCTGAAAGGCTTTCTCTTCCTGAGACTGGGGCCTCTCTCTAAGCTTTGCCCGCTTCAGGTTGCAGTGCTGAGGAGTACATTGCATAGATGACTTATGTAAAGCACTTAGCACAGTGTCTCGCACCTTGTAAACACTAAGTGGTGGCTATGGATATTGTTATGAACATCTCATTTCAGTGTTGGGTGGCTGGAGGGCTGTCTCTGGACTGGGCATTTGGGTGGAAGAGTTCCACCGAAACTCCAGTGAAGACACTAGAGAAACTTTAAAACTGGAGCCCCACTTACATAAGACAGTGTGCTATACAAGTTCAAAGTTCACACGCTAGAGCAGTGTTTTTTTTGACCTTGTTTATCTCACCATACTTGAACTTATAGCTAAACTTTTGTGGCAAACTTAAATTATGTTGATCAAAACAAAGCGTAAAAACAGAGAATATGGGCTGGGGGTGGTGGCTCAGCCTGTAATCCTAGCACTTTGGGAGGCCAAGACAGATGGATTGCCTGAGCTCCCAGGTTCAAGACCAACCTGAGCAAGAGTGAGACCTCATCTCTAAAAAAAATTAGCTGGGCATTATGGCAGGTGCCTATAGTTGCTGCTATGTGGGAGGCTGAGACAAGAGGATCACTGGAGTCCAAGTTTGAGGTTGCTGTGAGCTATGATGCCACTGCACTCTACCAAGGGCTACAAAGTGAGACTCAGTCTCAAAAATAAATAAATCAATAAATAACAGAATATACTTACTTTTTGAACTTCTTTCAAAAATAATTTAATTAATGATCTTTAACAATTTTCGCAGCACACCTAAGATCCTCTCACGGCATCCCAGTGTGCAGCAGTACTCCGGTTGACTATCACTGCTCTAGAGCCTGAGAACCTGAACTTGAATCCTTGCTTCATCATGTAATAGCCGTATGATCGTGGACTTCAGTTTCTTCTTCTGTAAAATGGGGGTGATAATACTCCCTCAGGACTGCCTGGGAAGCTCTCAGAGCAGCATGGCAGTGAGTGCCCACTAGGGTTAGCTACCAGTGTGAGAGGAGTGAGCTACTGCTGTGCTAGAGGGGTGAGGCATTAGGAAGCTAGAGGGAGGATCCCTGGACAGAGGACCTGGGAAAAGTGGTTGGGACAGGATATAGAACTTGACCTCTGAGGTAGACTGGCAACCAAGGATGGGGGCCATGTCCTTTAGAAATTGGACTCTAAACAAAGAAATGAACTCCTTCGGTTTTAAAGTTCCTCTAGTGTCTTCACTGGACAGGAGGGATGGCCATCCCCAGACCCGTGCTGACCACTGCAGACATTCTTCCAGGGGCAATGGAGCCTGTGGACACCCCTGGGAGTTGCCATACATGCTCACAAGTGGGCTGGCTACTGGAGTGCACTGAGAAGCCAGACATAGGTCAAGCAGGGTGGGGACGGGGCAACAGGGGGCATCTGGGATGCCTGCAGCAGCATAGCTTTTCTTAGCTCCATGACTGCATGGGCCTTGACTTCTCCACTAGAGCTTACCAGGTACACACATTCTCCTGGGGGGTGCCCGAGATGACCCCTCTGAAGCCCTGAGCATGTGGGAGCTGTGTACAATTAACCCTCATTCTTTCATGTAATGAGGGGCACAGGCCTTATTGGTATGGTTTGAATCTCAGACTATCAACAGGGCTTCAGATTGGAAGCAGGGATGGCTGCGAGCTCTGCCAGGTTCTGGTGTTGGGAGGCCATGCTGGGGCCATGTGTGAGGTCTCTCTGAGTCTGACATCTCTCCATTTCTTATGGCCCCCATGCGCATTATTTGGGGATGGTGCACTTTGCTGTTCTCACCAACAAGCATTCAGAGAGCACCTAGGATGCACAGACCCCTTGCTGGGCATCCTCACACTGCCTCCTGCTTTGGTCAAGGGCTAGGAGCTCTAGCTATGGTCAAGGGCTAGGAGCTCCAGCCATCCAGAATTGTCAGTGGTCTCAGAAAACACGGTGAGAAGGCAGTTCTGGAGATCCCTATCATATAATAAAGCCTTTAATCCCAAATTAGCAAGTCTTTGTTGAGCCCGTTTCTTAGGGGATTAATTGTACTCCAGTCATGGGCAGAGGACGAATCTATGCATGGGTCTCTGTGGCAAGTCCTTGAACATTCCAAAAAGTATGTTTCCAGAAACATTAACCCAAGGAAGTAAGAGCATACTCTCACTCCATCCTCATTCCCCATTTCCTCCTCCCTTCTCCAGCCCCATCTTTGGAGTCTGTTTCCTCATAGGCCCCTTAATGCTAGGAAGGGTGAAAAGAAAGACTCTCTCCTGCAAAGGCTGATGGAGACAATGTTCCTCACTGGAGGGGGTGGGCATAGGATGATCTGGGAAGAGTGAGGAGTGGGATAACCAAGAAAGGGCTTGCTGGGGGGGCCGAGGCCTAGTCCCAGAGCCATTGCCAAAAGGGCATTGGGGAATGTCGGGCTGAGGATGGCTGAGGAGGTGCCGCATCCTTGCTGTAGCTGGCCTGAGGGAATGCCACTGGGTGAAGCAGCCTGCTCCATGGGGGTCCACGTCATCAGCAATCTCTGCTACAAACACTTTGGTGTCAGCTTGTCCTGTCTGCCATGCCTAAATTGCAAGGGCAAGACTGTGTCTCATATATCACTGGGTCCCTAATCTGGCACAAATAGAAGCCTCCTGGTAGTGAGCCATGATTGGCTGAATGAGCAAGGCTGCAGGCGCACTGGCTCTAGAGGACACGCCACTGGCCCCACGCACGGCCCAACAAGGAAAGGTCCTCACAACCGCTAGTTGCCATAAAGCTGGGAAGGGGTGAGGCTACTTTGGAAGGCCACGCTGATCATAAGGAGACAGGCAGGGTGGAGTGGGAGAGGGACAGGCATCCTCCCCACCAACAATGGCAACTAGAATCTTTCCTCTTGGTGGAAAACAAGAGTTGAGAGTTGACACTCCACGTGGGATAAAGCAGGAGATAGAGGGGTGAACCTCTCTGGCCCTTGCTAGCCCAGCACCCTGTTGTTTGCCTTGCCTGTCACGCAGCCCTATAAAGGAGCTGCCCTCCCAGGGGACCATTGGCAGGCCCTCTGGCCTGTGGCCATCTCCTCTCTGCCCTCCCTGGTACAGACTGATGACACTGGCAGCTGCCGTGCCTGATATCAGGAAGTCCCCTGGTAGCTGGAGGGGGTGGGGGAGGCCCTAACCCTCCTCTGGGACAGCTTTATGGGAAAAGCACGGGGAACACTGGTGCAGGACAAGGAAGGACAGGTGGTAGGGGGTCCATGCACTGGGAATGGGACTGAGATGGTGCTTATTTGCCTGGTACTTTCCTGGTAAATACAACCTTGATCCAGGAGGAACAAGAAGCAGCCCACAGCCCAGTCCAGGGTAAAAATACTGTCTTTTTTTTTTTTTTTTTTTTTTTTTTTGAGACAGAGTCTCACTTTTTCACCCTGGGTAGCCAAGGTGTCATAGCTCCCAGCAACCTCAAACTCTTGGGCTAAAGCAAATCTCTTGCCTCAGCCTCTCGAGTAGCTGGGACTACAGGTGTCCGCCACAACACCTGACTTTTTTAGAGATGGGTCTCACTCTTGCTCATGGTGGTCTTGAACCCGTGAGCTCAGGCACTCCACGCACCACAGCTTCCCAGAGTGAAAATGCTGTCTTCTAATGAGCTCCAGATCCACACACAACAAGGCTGTCAGTGCCCTTAGGGACTTCAGCTAAGGCCTAGGAAGAGAGTCTACCAAAAGCAGAGTTGAGGACCCCACAGTTCCTACCCCCAGCTGGAACTTGAGCAGGAGGCATCCTGGAGGCCTCCAGATGGGAAGAATTCAAGAGCATCACTAGGCAGCCCTGGGCGAACATAGAACCGCCGGAACCTGCGTCTCTCAGTCTTGCCTTGAGGAAGGAACAAATGCTCTTGCATTATAGCAGCAGCATCACATGTGAAGGTGCAGTCATTCTCAATCTGCCCTGCCCTCTTTGGCTCTGCCCCCTCCTAGGCAGGTGGCTGGAAAGTGAACTCTGTAAGCAAAGGCAGTCCTGTTCCTTCGCACCTTCTGTCTGAGCAGTTCTTCCTGGGGTTCATCTGCAGATTCCCTCCCTTGCTGCCTGGGGCCAGGATGATTCTGCAGAAAGGGAGATGCCTCCTACTCAGGTGATGGGTCGCAGAAAGAAAAGGGATGACCCAGGGTGAGAGTCAGTATGAGTTAACTGGGTGTCCGGGGGCTGGGTGCTAAGAGCAGCCCTTGCTCTCAGCAAGTGCTCTTTTTTTTTTTTTTTGAGACAGAGCCTCACTATGTTGCCCTTGGTAGAGTGCTGTGGCATCACAGCTCACAGCAACCTCAAACTCTTGGGTTTAAGAGATTCTCTTGCCTCAACCTCCCAAGTAGCTGGGACTACAGGCGCCTGCCACAATGCCCGGTTATGTTTTTATTGCAGCTGTCATTGTTGATTTTAACTGGCCCAGGCTGAGTTCGAACCCGCCAGCCTCAGTGTATGTATCCAGTGCCCTACCCACTGAGCTACGGGCGCCACCAAGCAAGTTCTCATTTTTAAGGGATTCCTGGATAGACAGCTCTTTTCCTCTCCCCTTTTGGCAATAGAGGTGGTGAAAAGTTCTCTGATCTGTTTAATGAGATAAGACTTCTAGAGGAAGTAGTATACGAAGGTTCAAGGTGAGAGAAAATGCTGTATTCTGCCCATCTGAACATATCAAAGGCATTTAACTTGGATCTTGACTCCCGTGACAGACACAGAACAACGTCATATGGCCATAAGGCCTGAAGGAAGTACGGGCAAGAAGCTTTTCTTTCCCCTGAAATGGATCACTAGGTCCCTCCACGTGTCACACAGGTTGCCAAAGCCTTTTGGATGTGATCCCTCCCATCCTCTTTCTTCTATGTGAGACTCCCAAACCACCCCTTGGGCTTCTCCTTCTTTCCAAGGGGAAAAAATAATTATTGCTACTTAGGTTCCTCCTCCAGAGGCCTGTGAACCTTCCCTCTATATAAATTCTTCTTTATATCTAACACAAGCCCCTGTTACTGTGGTGGGGTGGGGAGGAGGTCAAGTAAAGCCTAGAGACAGAAAAAGCAAAAAAAAAAAAAAATATATATATATATATATATATCATAACCCCTGGAAGTCAACGGGATGTACCACCAGTCCTAGAAGTGAGAAGAAGTTGTCCTGGTCCCCCTTTCAGATAAGCACAAAGGAAACAGCTCTGCCGTGTGTGGAGTTCTCAGCTCAACAGAAATCCCACAGCCCTGGGAGGACTCTGGGCTCCTTCTCCTTTTAAGGCAACATCTGAGCTCTTTGGGCTTCACGAGCTACAACCAGCCCCAGCCCCACTCATTCCTGGCTATTTGGAGGAAACTGATGATTAATCAGCCCTTTCCCTCCCCCCCACCCCGCCTGTTTTTCATTAGGTTCTTTTTAAAGGGTTGGCACACCTCCTCAAGAGCAGACACTTGGCAGATCCTCACCAACTAGGCCCCCAGCGTAGGGGAGTACCTGGGAGGGAGTGGGGAGCAGTCCTTGACGAGGATGAAGGGGATATGCGGTGTCAGGGAAACCGAGTCCTGGATCGAAGGTTCTGAATAGAAGCCCTGGGTCTGAAAAGGGCTGGGCAAGAGGAGGAGGCTGGTGGGCAGGGTTCTGTGGGCAGCAGAGTACTCAGGCAGCTGAGGGATGCTGGGCAGGCAGAGATGGGTTGCTCTGGCCCCTCATGGAGAAGGTCAGAGGTGATTACACTGATTTGGTGGTAGCTAGCGAGACAATCAGTCTGAAACTTGCTGCATGAAGTTGGTTAAGTTGTCATCTCTCTGGATCCCCAATTTCCCTGTAAGTGAAGCCAGTGGGCAGCATGGGAACTCTGCAAAGGGCAGCTGGGCAGTAACTGTGGGCTCTGAGAAATCTCCAAGACTGCACATTTTGGGAAGGGAAGGAAGAGGGGAGGGCAGGAGTATTTGCCCTGGGGGCCTGAACTCTAGACCTCAGACTTGGAGAGGCTATTCCATCCAGATCGTCACCTCCAAGCTCCCAAGTAGATGGAATCTGTACTGAAACTACTCTTAACTTGATGGGATTGCAGAGGAGGAGAGGGATGTCCCTGGAGGGCCGAGGGCAGATCATGATAAGAGCTTCTTTAAAAAAGCTGACCCACTGGGTTTCCTCATTTATGTTCTATATACACACTCTTTTCTTCCTCTCTCTTTCAAATCAAGGTCCAGTAAAGTGAACATCACTTCTGCTCCACGGTGATCTGAAGGGTCAAAGCCAGTTCCCTGGGAGCCAGAATAAGTGTTAGGGAGTGCTCTGCCTCTTGCTTCCTCACCACTGGTCCAGGGAGTCCTGCAGTGCAGTTGACCCCTGGGCCTTTGGGGCAGGAGGCTAGGACAGACACATTCCAAGGTCCTGCCTCACCAGGCCCTGTGCCTCTTGGCTGCTTCTTGTGATTCTAGCAGAGGAGCCAAGGACTTTTGCTACTAAATAAACCCAGGGGCTGGTCCCCAATGGCATGTGTTTGTAGTACAGGTACAAACCGTTTCCATAGGACCAACATCTCCCTCCATTCCCTCTGGGGGCCACGTCAGAGAGTATGGAGGAATTTGCTTTTCCTTCCTTCCTTCCCCTCTTCCTACCCCTCAATTGGGTACCGTTGAAAGACAGAAAACCATTCCAGTATTCAGACCATTGTTTTGCTCTTGAAAACCTTTAGGGAAGGACATCACCTCATCCCTTTAAGTCCCAATTGTTCTGGGGTCTCCGTCACCACTGGACAGTTAAATCTAATCTCAGGCAATCTTGCTGCTTCCTCTGCTCCTCTATGAGGACGAGAAGGGCTAAGACTTGATACAGCTTCATGGAGGAAGAAATAGGGCTCTGTGGACCTCCACAGGGTGGATTTTATAAAACTCAAGCCCCAGGCCAGGTGCAGTGGTTCACCTGTGTAAACCTAGCATTCTGGGAGGCCAAGGCAGGTAGATTGCTTGAGCTCAGGAGTTCAAGACCAACCTGAGCAAGAAAAAGACCCCGTTTCTCGGCTCAGCACCTGTAGCTCAAGCAGCTAAGGCACCCACCACATACACCAGAGCTGGCAGATTTAAATCCAACCTGGGACCTGCCAAACAACAATGACAACTACAACCAAAAAATTAGCTGGTTATTGTGGTGGGTGCCTATAGTCCCAGCTACTTGGGAGGCTGAGGCAAGAGAACAGCTTAAGGCCAGCAGTTGGAGGTTGGTGTGAGCTGTGATGCTACAGCACTCTTCCCAGGGCAACAGCTTGAGGCTCTGCCTAAAAAAACAAACAAACAAACAAAAAAAAACCTGTTTCTTCTACAAATAAAAAAACTAGCCAGGTGTTGTAGCAGGCACCTGTAATCCCAGCTACTTGGGAGGCTTGAGGCAAGAGGGTTGCTCAGGTCCAAGAGTTTGAGGTTGCTGTGAGCTATCATGCCATAGCACTCTCTCCAGGATGGCCAAGTGAGAGTCTGTGTCAAAAGAATAAATGAATTCCAGCACTTAGGAGGTCAAGGCAGGTGGACTGCCTGAGTTCACAGGTTCAAGACCAGCTTGAGCAAGAGCAAGACCCCATCTCTAAAAAATAGCCAGGTGTTGTGGTGGGTGCCTGTAGTCTCAGCTACTTGAGAGGCTGAGGCAAGAGAATCACTTGAGCCTAAGAGTTTGAGGTTGCTGTGAGCTAAGACACCACGGCAATCTACTGAGGGTAACGAAGTGAGACTCCGTCTCAATAATAATAACAATAATAACAATAATCAATTAAAATAAAATAAAATAGGCTCGGCACCTATAGCTCAGTGGCTAGGGCACCAGCCACATACACCAGAGCTGGCAGGTTCGAATCCAGCCCAAGTCTGCCAAACAACAATGACAACTTCAACCAAAAAATAGTCAGGCATTGTGGTGGGCGCCTGTAGTCCCAGCTACTTGGAGGCTGAAGCAAGAGAATTGCTTTAGCCCAAGAGTTTGAGGTTGCTGTGAGCTGTGATGCCACAGCACTCTACCAAGGGCAACACAGTAAAACTCTGTCTAAAAAAATTAATTAATTAATTAATTAATTAAAATAAAATTCAAGCTCTTACAGCAGCTCAGCTGACCCTGTACTATGGCCTCCCTCACCAACTTCTCAGTATCTGGGTGGTCAGAATGGAGTCACAGAGTCTGAGATCCCAAATCTGGCAGAATCCTCCCAGGACCAACTGATATGGAAGATTCCAGGGCTCCTCACAGAGAGGTACTTGTCATTAGCCAAGTTTTTACTATAAAATAAGAACAATACTGTGAATATTTTAAAAAGACATACATATTTGATGTTAAGGTACATCTATTCTATTATGTCTATGTTTATAAGTAGCTTCTTCTTAATTCAATGAGGTGATGATGATTGATAGAATTTATAAATATCCTTAATTGGTAAAAACAAAATATTAGCAATCCTATGTTGATATCTCCAGCTTTTTTTTTTCTTTGCAAATACTGGTTTGCAAAATTCCCGAGAACCATTTTTTTTTCCTTTTCTTTTCTTTTCTTTTTTTTTTTTTTTTTTTGAGACAGAGTCTCACTATGTCACCCTAGGTAGAGAGCCATGGCGTCACAGCTCACAGCACCTTCATACTCTTGGGCTTAAGTGATTCTCTTGACTCAGCCTCCCAAGTAGCTAGGACTACTGGTGCCTTCCACAATGCCCAGCTATTTTTTATTGCAGTTGTCATTGTTGTTTAGCTGGTCCCGGGCCAGGTTTGAACCTGCCAGCCTAGGTGTATGTGGCCAGTGCTATAACCCTGTTATGGGCACCAAACTGAGAACCACTTTCTTACCCCTTAAAAAGCAGAGCTGAGGCTACAGTGCAGGATGTGAGACACTCATCTTGGGCACAGAATGCAAACGAGTGCCAAAAAAACTCAGTGATGCCAGGCATGATGGCTTATAACTGTAATCCTAGCATTCTAGGAGGCTGAAGTAGGTGGACTGCCTTAGCTCACCAACCTGAGCAAGAGTGATACCCCATCTCTAAAAAATAGCCAAGCATTGTGGCAAGTGCCTGTAGTCCCAGCTACTCAGGAGGCTGAGACAAGTGAATCATTTGAGCCCAGGAGTTTGACGTTGCTATGAGCTTGATGCCTTGACACTCTACCCAGGGAGACAAAGTGAAACTCTGTCTCAAAACAACAAATAAAAAAAACTCAGTCAGCAAAGTGACTGATATTTTAATGTATTTTTAAAAAATATTCATGTAAAAAAACCATGATGAACAGAAATGCAAAACTTTAAATAAAAACAAGATTAGTGTTAGTGATTTTTCCTTTTGCCTCAGATTCCAATATGGTTTGACAGGGCACTGCTTGGAAGGACTATTTCTAAGTCTTACTCATGACAGAAAAGGACAATTCTCAGTCTAAGAAGGTTCTGGGAGGCCAAACATGGTGGCTCACACCTGTAATCCTAGCACTTTGGGCAACTGAGGCAGGTGTATCACCTGAGCTCAGGAGTTCAAGACCAGTCTGAGCAAGAGCAAGACCCCTTTCTACTAAAAATAGAAAAAAATAGTCAGATGTTGTGGTGGGCACCTATAGTCCCAGCTACTTGGGAGGTTAAGGCAAGAGGATCGCTGAAACCCAGGAGTTTAAGATTTCTATGAGCTATGATGACACTGTGGCACTCTACCCACAGTGACAGAATGAGACTCTCAAAAAACAAACAAACAAAAAAACCCCAGAATGTTCTGGGAAAGACACTGCCATGGCCTCTGCAGGTATTCACTTTGGTGTCTTGTGACCTGAGGCCTTGAGTCTGATGTCAGCCCATTCTCTGTGGCTTGAACTTGAGCCCTCTTCTGTAGTCCCCCGTGGAGACATCCACCCCATTCTCCCAAACACTAATTGTCCTTCAGGGGCTGAAGGGCAGTTATATAAGCACCCCCCCACACTCGTCCCCATACTCATTCCTCTCCCTCTGTAGCCAGCACTGCATGTTTATTTTTCTTTTCTGAATTCTTAGGAAAGCAAGCAAGCAGAGACCAAGACAGATGCCAAGAATGGAGAGGACAGGGGCAAAGATGCCAGCAAAAAATCCCTGGGCCCCAGACGGGACTCAGACCTGGGGAAGGAGCCAAAGAGGGGTGGTTTGAAGAAAAGCTTCTCCAGAGACAGAGATGAAGCTGATGGCAAAGGTGGCGAGAAGTCCAAGGAGGAGAAGGCCATCAGGGGCATCGACAAGGGCCGGGTGAGGGCTGCCGTGGATAAGAAGGAGGCAGGGAAGGATGGGAGGGGGGAGGAGAAGACCACAGCCACCAGGAAGGAGGAGGAGAAGAAAGCAAGCGACAGGAACACGGGTTTGAGCAGAGACAAGGACAAGGATAAAAAGAGAGAGGAGATGAAAGAGATGGGCAAGAAAGAGGACGGTGAGAAGGTAAAAGGGGACAGAAGGAACACAGACATGGGAAAAGAGGATGAGAAGATGAAAAGAGCAAGCGGGAACACTGACATGAAGAGGAAAGATGACAAGGTGAAGAGAGAAGCTGGGAACACAGACCCAAACAAGGAGGACGAGAGAGTCAAGAAGGCTGAGTCCCTAAATGAAAAGGAAGCCAAGGACGAGAGCAAGACCAAGACACCAGAAAAAGCAGCCCCTAGTGGCCCCCCCACACCCTCTGAAGGACCTGCCAAGGTGGAGGAGGAAGCGGCTCCCAGCATATTTGATGAGCCCCTGGAGAGAGTGAAGAACAACGACCCAGAGATGACTGAGGTGAATGTCAACAACTCAGACTGTATCACAAATGAGATCTTGGTCCGGTTTACTGAGGCTCTGGAGTTCAATACTGTGGTCAAGGTGTTTGCCTTGGCCAACACGCGAGCTGATGACCACGTGGCCTTTGCCATCGCCATCATGCTCAAGGCCAACAAGACCATCACCAGCCTCAACCTGGACTCCAACCACATCACAGGCAAAGGCATCCTGGCCATCTTCCGGGCCCTCCTCCAGAACAACACGCTGACCGAGCTCCGCTTCCACAACCAGCGACACATTTGCGGTGGCAAAACGGAGATGGAGATCGCCAAGCTGCTCAAGGAGAACACCACCCTGCTCAAGCTGGGCTACCATTTTGAGCTGGCTGGGCCCCGAATGACGGTCACCAACCTGCTCAGCCGCAATATGGACAAGCAGCGACAGAAGCGGCTGCAAGAGCAGAGGCAAGCCCAGGAAGCCAGCGGGGAAAAGAAGGACCTGCTGGCAGTGCCCAAGGTTGGGGTCCTGGGCAAGGGTTCCCCCAAACCTTCACCCCAACCATCTCCAAAACCCTCTCCAAAGAACTCGCCCAAGAAAGGGGGTACGCCTGCTGCCCCACCCCCGCCACCCCCACCTTTGGCTCCGCCCCTTATCATGGAGAACCTGAAGAACTCACTGTCACCAGCTACCCAGAGGAAGATGGGAGACAAAGTCCTCCCTGCCCAGGAGAAGAATTCTCGTGACCAGCTACTGGCCGCCATCCGCTCCAGCAACCTCAAGCAGCTCAAGAAGTTAAGTAGCTGTGGGCAGGAGCAAATAGGGGAGGGGCTGGGCAGGGAACCCGGGGCAAAGGGCAGGTCTGCAAAGGAAAAACATGCAGGGCACTCATATCAGGCTGCAGGCCATATACAGACTCTCAGGGGCCGTAGGGAACTTCAGGTCACCTCACCCAACCTCCTGCCTTCAGGGAGGCCACATCTGTAGGGGTGAGGCTCCAGCTACCTTTAGGATCTTCCTGTAGCCTCTCACTTCACACTTCTGACTCCTCCATTCTGCATTTAAATCTATTTTTCCCTGAGATGGAGAAACAGTTTCTACAAATGCTATTTGTTTTATTTGATCCCTCTTAGGACCAACCAAGTCTTATAGATCAGACTATCTGAAAGGTCTTTGAGAGAGTCACCCCTCAGGTCACTATGCAGTGCCATGGACACATGAGCCATCCTGGACACCCTATTTCTAAAAGCCCTGCCTCCCTGGAAGTCCTTCCTGGGTGGCAGAGTCTATGATATTTGCCCATCTGATGGAATACTCTACCCCCACAACACCATTTGGGACTATACACCATGAGATAAAGGACAACCTCAATTGTAGTTCCAGTGGTCATTTGATGACATTCAGTTTTTACAGAAAAGGAAAAATGCTCCTTTTGTGTCCACACCTCACTTATTCATTCCACATACAATGTATTAGGGAGGTGGTTGGTGTGGTGTCCTTCCAGCAGGGAGGCAGGTGGGGCTAATTCCAGAGGCCCCTGGCCAAGCTCCCTTCTCTAACCTGTCTCTGCTTTTCCCCTACAGGTGGAAGTGCCCAAACTGCTTCAGTAGGCCCAGGCTGCCAGGCACTGTCTGCCAATGCCATGGCTGCCCAGGCCTTACCTTCAGAGCTGCACAGACCCACCCACCCCGCCCCTGGCTGACCTGCTGTGGATGTCTCTATTCTGCCATGGAAGAGCCTGAGGCCTGGGCCACGCTCAAGGAAGGATGCCTTCTCTCTTCTCACTTTCCTTTTCTTGTCTCTGAGGCTCTCCAAAAATGTCACTTATACCTGGAGCTGAGGTTTCTGGACAAGAAGAGTCCTTTTAGCACATTGCTGAGAAGATGGCACTGTTCAGGGCCCATGTAGCTGGCAAGCTGCAAAAGGCCTGTGATCCAGGAAAGATGTTCCACAGGGACCATATTTCACCCCAGCCCCACTGCCCTCCAGGGCCAGGATTCAGGCCACTGAGGAGCCCATGGGGCAAAGCTGCTGGGCCAGTGGCACTCTGTGTGGAGTATGGGCAGAAGGATGAAGAGGGCATGGGGGCCTAGGGGAGAGCAGGGAGGGGCTGAGGACACCCCAAATCCCTCCCTAATCAGACATGGCAGGGACAGCTGGCCTGGATGGACAGTGCCTGGTGGGGAGTTGGCTGCAGACAAGAGGAGAGGGACAGACAGCAGCTGGACCTGAAGGTTTGATGCCAAAGCAGACATTTTCCTCACACCCACCTGCTGTTTTATAAATAGCCGTGTATCTGTTTTTCCATAAGATTTTGATAATATATATAAACCTTTAGCTGTGAATGGCTGTGCTCCACCTCCATACTGTACCAAGAGGGTCCTGATCCTTACCCTAGGCTCCCAGGAAGACTCTAGAAGCTCAGGTTCCCTGTCATGCCATCCAAGCTGACCACGAAATAAGTTCATATCCACAGAGAGTATAGCATGGGGAAAGCCTGAACTCTGAGTGGAAGATGCCCCACTAATCTGGCTGCTGAAGTCTGGGAGGCAAGGGAGGCCCAGAGGCCAGGCCTTTACCAGGTCTGTTCCTGAACCAGTCCTGCTGCCTGGAGTAGCCAGAGCTACTCTCAGGGGTGATGGGGTAGAGTGGAGCACAGGGCCGTGAGATGGCTATATTAGGCAGGCTCAGGAGATGCTCATTCCATGACTCTTCCTAACGTGGGCTCAGGGCCAGCTCCTCACAGCAGTCACAGGCCCAGGAAAGGAGCAGGCAGAGAAGTGGAGTGACTATTTGGGGAGCAGCACCCATACCAGTGTGCCTTAGGGCCCAGAGGCGCCTAAACATCCCCAGTCACCTCCCACCCACGGTAACGCAGCTGATAAAAGGCAGAGCTCAGGTCTTTAGCCCATAGAACTGCTTCTGACAATCGCTCCCCCAGCTCCCCTTACTGAAACTCACCCAGGTGCAGCTGCCCTTCTAGCCTGACAGTGCTGCCATACCCACTGTCAGGCGTACACAAAGGCATCTTTCTGACTTCTACTGGCTTGCAGGTACTGGCACCCACTGAACAAGCTGCAAAAGGCCTATGATCAAGGAAAGATGTCCCACAGGGATCATATATCACCCAGCCCCACTGCCCTCCAGGGCCAGGATTTAGGCCACTGAGGAACCCATGGGGCAAAGCGGCTGGGCCAGTGGCACTCTGTGTGGAGCATGGACAGAAACTGCCATGAAACTGCCACCTTGGGTCTGGATCACTTGTGGGTTTTTCTGCCTCCAGGTTTTGCCTCAAGAGCAGGAAATATAGTAGTCACCATCTTTATGGTGGAGGTCAGGTGCCCCCTTATAGGAAGCAGAATCTCTGTGCTAGATCTGGCCAAAATCAGAGGGCAGGCCAGTCCTGGGGCAAGAATTCAGCTCCCAGGTCTACTACCCACCTTTACCTCCACCCATTGCCTGTCACCCTAATACCCTAAGCAATAGTGGGGCCTGGCAGAGAGAAAACAGGCACTTGCTTGCTCCTGGACCTCAGACGGTGTCAGCTGGAGCTAAGGCCAGCTAGAGGTCCCATTCTCTCTGTGCCTGTTGGGTGGTGGGTACTAGCTAGATGCCTTAGGTTACTTCAGCTGATCCTTCGACTCTGTGAGGTGAATACCAATATTCTTTCCATTTTGCAGATAGAGTTTGGCCCAGTCAGGTTTAACTAACACATCCACTGTAACGCAGCTGATAAAAGGCAGAGCTCAGGTCTTTAGCCCATAGAACTGCTTCTGACAATCGCTCCCCCAACTCCCCTTACTGAAATGATACTGGTGATGATGCCCCAGGGAGGCACTAGAAGCCTAACCTTGGAAACAAAGTTAAGACTACTGCAGAACCTTTCACCTTAGGAAGTCCTTTCTACCACACCTAAAGCAACGATTTTAGCTGGGGTGGGGGGAACTCCGTCTACTGTCTTGGAGCGCGCGTTCGGCGCTGCTGGAGGATACAGCCCAATTCAGAATGATGTCATCATTCCTCTGGTGCACTTGAGCCTGACGCGGGAGCGCAGCGCCACCTAGGGGGCAGACCGCGATCCAGGTTCTCCGCTGCTCCGCGGGCTGCGTGGCGGCGCGGGTGAGCGGGAGAAGATCGGCAGACGGATCTGAGCGCCGGCTCCACCCCACGGGGCTATCTAGAGAGGAAACACCTCAGCCTTGATGGACCAGAGAAGAGCACTAGGAATGCTGCGGACGATGTGCTCAGCGAGCTGCAGAAAAGGGACCCAAACTGGCCGCGGCCCTTTCTGCCGGGCCATGCACCTGCCGCCGCCCACCTGCCCCACCCGCGCTGGCCGTCACGTGACTGCCTTCTCTTCCTAAAATCCCTGAACTAGGGGATATATCGGAAAGGATCTATCCTCCAACACAACGTATTTTTATTTTTATTTTTTGAGGCAGAGTCTCAAGCTGTCACCCTGGATAGGGTGCTGTGGCATCACAGCTCACAGCAACCTCCATCTCTTGCGCTTAAGCGATTCTCTTGCTTCAGCCTCCCAAGTAGCTGGGACTACAGGCGTCCGCCACAACGCCTGGCTATTTTTAGGTTGTAGCTGTCATTGTCTTTTGGCAGGCCGGGACTGGATTCGAACCCGTCAGCTCTGGTGGATGTGGCTGGCGCCCTATCAGCTTGGTTACAGGCGCTGAGCCCAACACACGTATTTTACAGGGAAGAAAGTAAGGGTCGGTGAAAACAAATTAACTTATCCAAGTTGATGGGTCTGGACTCGAGCCCCGGTCTCTACCTCCAGATTCATTCTACAGACACAGGCGCAGTAACGGTCTGATCCCGCAGTCTTTGCCTGCAGCCCCACTGACCTTCCCTCCACACCCACAGCTCACCATCATTTCCCCAGGGATTGCATTTCTTATCTCCCACTCACCTCCTGCTCTTCTGCTGTTGGGTGGGGGTGGGAGGGTATTCCTGGCCTCTTGGCCCTACCTCAGCAGAAGTTCCTTCTCCTCTACCGTCCCTTGGTGCAGAGGGAGACCTGGAGCTGGCTGTGAACAGAATGGTGGGCACCAGGGGCTCTGGAAGCACTTGTCGCACTTGCTGTTGCAGAAGGAAGACCTGTGGGGAGCAAGGGGCTCCAGGCCCAGGGTGTTGTGAGTCCAGATCTCAGCCATTCAGAGTAGCATACCCAATGGGGTTGGGGGTGGGGTCAAGGAAGTTTGTTTTCGTGTGTCCCTCACCACCCACTGTTATGTGACTTAAGAAACAGGGGATCTAGGCTCTCAGCTCTGCGACTGTGGCTGAAGCAGCTAAGGCGCCAGCCACATAGACCTGAGCTAGTGGGTTCGAATCCAGCCTGACCGCCAAACAACAATGACCGCTGCCAAAAAATAGCCAGGCATTGTGGCAGGCTCCTGTAGTCCCAGCTACTGGGGAGGTGGAGGCAGTGGAATTGCTTGAGTCCAGGAGTTGGAGGTTGTGAGCTGTGATGTCATGACATTCTACCCAGGGCAACAGCTTGAGGCTGTCTCAAAAAGAAAGAAAAGAAAAAATAAAGAAATAGGAGATCTGGCCAAGGGTCACCTTTGAGCATGCTTCTGGACCCCCAAGTCTGCAGGGTCAAGCACTGCCTCCTCCCCAACTTGCATGCTCAGGCTGACCTCTGAGGTTGCTGGGCCAGGGAGTGCCCCAAAGAATGCAGCCCCCTTCAGTCCCACACCCCCACCTCAGCACCTTCTACTCATTCTGCTCTCCCTGCAGGTGGCCTCTGTACCTTCTCCCCATCTCTCTGTTCCTTCTTCCAGCCCTCTGGCCCTCCTTCCTTTATCTCACCCCTCCCTTCTTTATAGAAGGGTCTGCTTTCCCAGGTGCTTCCCTCCTACTTTCCTCCTGCCCCCCTCCCCAGGGTGTCTCCACTTTCTTTCTCCCCATCCCCATTGTACTTCCATGTATCCCTGCCCCAGCTCTCTCTCCCTGCACCTGACCCTTTCTATCCTTTGAGCTCTACTCCCCCCTACACACACACCCCTAGCAAGATTTCTATATAAAAATGCAGAACCTTATTTATACTATCAAGATCCCTCAATTCCTGAGGGCCTCTATCCCTCCCACCCATCCCTGCCTGCCCTCAAAGAGTGCCTGATTGGTCTTCAGGGCTGTTAGGCGTGGAACAAGGCAATCAGGAGAAATACATACAGTTCTTACACTCCCCTGCTAGGCTCCCCTGGTTTCCCAGAAGATGAACCAGCAAAGAGGGGTCAGAGGAGAGTGTTGTGCTTTGAGAAAACTCCTGAGTATGTGAGACAGGCCTCTTCTCTGCTTAAAGCACATGAAAGTCCCATTTGTCATGCCCCCCCCCTTTTTTTTTAAGAATTCAGTGTTTTGCAGTTAATTAACTAGAAATAGGACAACTTCCCCCTTCTACTGTCAGCTAAGGCTGATGTAAACCTGGTCCCTACCCTAGATTACAAAGCAATTTTTCACTGGCCCCAGGTTGTTGATTCAAGGATAATTAATTCTGACTGGCATGGCTTTGCATACATTTACACATCATTTCTCAGGGAAACACAGCAATCTTAACTGGCAAATCTCCTTTATCTCCCAGCTTTAAGAGAGAGAAGAGACTGAACTCCAAACCTCGGAGACCCTTTCTCCTAAAATGTGAAGCCAGGACACTCCAGGTGCCTCGGTTCCCACTTCTTGTCTCCACCCTCAAAACAAAGCAGATCTGCTATTGTGGCCCCAGCCCTGTCCCCACCAGCAGCAGCCATCCCTACTTGTATGGGTCAGATCCAGGGGCAGACTTGTGGGCGCCTGGCAGATTTCACTGAAAGGGGGAAATGTGAATCTGGGGGCAGAATTTTGCCCAAGGGAGATTTTGACTCTGACCACAAAGCTCTAGCTCAGGAGCTCAGCCTTCCAGGCTATGTGACAAGAGATAATTCCATGGATTACATGGGTGGCAGAGGGCCCTGGGGGCATGGTCAGCAAAATGGCCATAGCAGAACCCAGCTAGGCTGCAGGAGTCCAGAGGCCTGAGAAAGAAGCTGGAGGAGCAGGGACGGAAAGCTAGGCCTGAGTCTGCACTGGGGAAGAGTGTCCCAGGAAGGGGAAAGAAGAGGGGCTGGATTGGGAGATGCTGGGAGAAGGGGCTTGGCAAAAGAAGACTCTTGAATAGTGGGGCTTTTTCCACTTGAATTTAAAACCATAAAATTTCTTTTCCTGGATCACCATATAAGTCCTGAGAGCACAAGGATTCTGACTCCAGAAATCTAGGAAAAGGAAGACAGTAAGGCAGCTCCAGGGGTAGGGTTATCAACTGCCCCCTCCAAGCAGTATTTGTAGGAGAAGGGAAAGAGATGTCATATCCATCTCTGCCTGGCTCAGTGGGGGGATGGGTCTGGGACTGATGATCCAAGCAACTGACAGAGCACCTTGTACCAGTCCCTCCACTTAGGTCCTAGTACTAGAACCTCTAATCAGGAACAGCAGGACTAATCGTTTCATACACGTGATATTCCACCCTCATGTCAGCCATGCATTATTATCCTCATTCAACAGATGAGGACACTGAGGCTTGCATATTTGGAGATATGACTAAGGTTAGACAGTGTTGGGACCCAAATTCTCTCGAATGGGAAAGTTGCTTTTGCACAGTTAGTGGAGCCTCAGATGTCATAGAGACATGACCCTTAGCAAAGAATCTCTAATGCAAATGATCACTCTCTTTGGAGCTATGGCACAATCCACCTCACTGGCTTTTGGAACCAACCTCATTCTGCCTATGGATGAAGTGAGGGTGGTGCTGTGCTTCTACACTGGTGCTGGCTCTCCTTGCTTTTTGGAACATGGAGTGGGCAGCAGTCTGGGCCAGCTAAAGGCAGTGCTACTGGAAGCTGTGGATGGGTCCAATGACACAACTGATATGAGTCACATCTTTACAACTTTAATCCTGCAGGCCAGAATCCTGGCTAGTGGGCAGCCAGAGAGGAGGGCGACTCCCAGCTGCTGATGAAGCCTCCTCCCTGCCCCCACCACAGCTCAGAATGGGCGAATGGGAGGGCCAGGCCTTCTGGGCTGAGATCCTGGGAGCCGAGGGACTATTTGAAAGCAGGGCCTATGACCCAGGCTATCATCTCCCTCCCTTGTCCTCAGTAAAAATAGACCCTCAACCCCAAACTCTCCTCCCAACCCCTCATTCATGACCTAGTTCCAGCTTGGCTCTTGTTCCACTTCCCTGGGCTCTGTCCTAGAAGGGCCCAGGCCTTGCCTTGGTCTGGAGCCTGGTCCATAGAGGGCCCCTGCCCACCCCCAGGACCAGATGCAGGTAAAGGAATGAAGGCATCTCCCAAGGTTGGCATCACTGAAGGGGCAGCAGAGACATGGCTGGTTCCTCAGGCTCCTGGGTGAGAGGGCTGAGGTGGCATATAGGGAGGAGGAGCTGAAAGGAAAGGAGACAGGATGAGAGTCAGTGGTAGCATAAGAGGACATGAAGTAAATCTCCATCCCCAGTGTATTTGGGACCCTTCTTCAGCTAGAAGAAGAAGTCTGGGAGAAGGAATCTGAGAGGCACAGGGGAGGTCTAGAGCAAGGGGTGCAGGCAGGCAGCAGCAAGGGGCCCCAGACTGCTTACTTACCTGCAGGATTGTAGATCGGGGGCCCAGCTGGGTACAGTGGGTAGTGTGGAGCAGGGCCACTAGGTGGGTACATGAAGCCAGGCTGTGGGGGTGCAGGGCCAGCTTTGAGGTCCTGGGGGTATGGGTATACTGGCTGTACTGGGATGCCTGTCATTGGAATCTCCTGGCCTAGGTGGGGGATAAAGATCAGCATTTAGAGATCCACCTCCCTTAGAAACCTCTTCCTGCCCAGGAAACCAAGGCAAACACCCTGGGGCTGGCCCTCTAGCTACCTATAACCTTTGCCTCCTAGACTGCTTGGCCAAGGTGAGCAGGGAGTGTGCACATGGCCCAGCTGGTCAATCTGAGTTTAGCATGTTGCTCCACTCAGTAGGTTTCAGAGACCTCATGAGTCAGGGAGCATAGCTCACAGACTATCCCATTTGGGAAAAGAGAGGAGAGTCCCAGGGCTGGTATCTTGTAATCTAGCAGAGCTGCCACCAAGGGAGTCCTCACCAAGCTCTTCTCTCCCACACTAATCTTCCATGTGATATTGCCATCCCATCCCTATCAGGTTTGGGCATATATACAGCCATGTGCCAATACTCAGGCACACATCTGTAGGCTGGAGCACACCCAGTTAACGTTCACCACTATAGACACCACCTGTGTACTTACTAGGAGTCATGTGCCTGCATATACCTACTATATCCTCGACACTGTTGACAGACTGTGCTCCTGAGTATCCAAATATTCATGTGCATGAACATATATGTACACGTAGCCTGATATTTTCATATACCCCAGGCATTTTCTAATATTCACGGGCTTACAAGCATTTTTTCTGGGTTTTCATGAGGGCAGAAGCACACACTACTCCAGAATACATCAGTTCTTGAATTCTCTGGTGCCCATCGTGGGGCTCAGCCTAGTTCACCTCAGGCCTACCTTCCCCATTACCACATGTACCTTCAAATGGACTCTGGAGCTGCTGGCGCCGGCGGTACAGGTAGCAACAGGAACAGAGGAAGCAGCAGATGGTGGTGGCAACCACAGCAACAAAGAGGATCACAGCTGAGGCGATGCCTGCTATGGTCTTGGGACTTTAGACAAAGAACAGGTCCCCTTACCTTCCAGCACTCATAGGGGGTCCTCATTATGCTGGCTCCTACTCTGGACCAGCACGGGGGCCATAGCATGCTGAGATTTGGGGTTCCTGTGAAGGGCTCTGCCCTCTTCCTGTGAAGGAGATCTTAGCAGACCTCCAGTTCCCAGAGGCTATGCTGCCTGGCTGGCCACTGTGAGGTAGGCTGGGATTCATAGTGCCCCCTCCATAGCCTTTACACTTCAACTGAATTGTTAAGACTTACAATATGTTAACCGTGAAAGGAGCCTTAGAAATAATCTAGAGCCATTTCCCCCAACCTTTCTTCAACTTTTATGTATTAGTGATCCCTTTCAGAAAAAAAAAAAGTTTGAAAGTCACTAATTTTGGCAACCTGCTCATTTTAAGAAGAGGAAACAATGATCCATCATGGCAAGTGTCGTCCCCAAGATCACACAGGTAGTAAGAAGTGGGCATGAGCGTCAAACCCAAGTCTCCTGCCTTGGTGCCAGAGCTTCTTCCACAAAGCCACACTGCAGTTTGGGTGTTAGCCTTGCACTCTCCCTCCCCAGGACCTGATGTGACCAAGGGAGGGCTCCAAAAGAACCTGGGAACACCAAGCCCAGCACAAGCCTGCAAAGAACAGGTCCTTTTCTGGACCTCCCAAGCACCAGCACTAACCACCTAGCTGTCACCAAGGTGGAGTGACTCCATTCAGCTAAGAACGTGGAGGTTGGCCATGGAGAGGAGACAGGAGGTGGGCAGGGATGAAAGGAGGCCTCTGGAGAGGAGGGTGAAGCGGGGTGCGGGGAGCAGGCAGGAGCCCACCTGAAGGCCAGGCAGTGCTTCTGCTGCCTCTCCGTGATGAGCAGGGTCAGGTCCCTGCAGCAGTACCGCTGGTAGCAGGTCCCGCAGCAGAAGGTGAAGAACTCGCAGTTAAACCCCGGATGCCAGGAGCCATTCCGGTCCAGGTACCACAGGCAATCTTCTCCTGCCAGCGCTGTGGGCAGGGGTGGAGTGCCCAGTGGCCACCAGGCCAGTTCATCTCTGGTCACCTTTAGCCCCCTCCCCGGTGGTCTCCATCCCCCTGGTTTTCAGAAACGAGGGCTCCCCTTGTCTCCACCCTTAAAGTCTCCGTCCCTGAGCCTAGCGGCCTCTTCCTGGAGCTGACCGCGAGCCTCGGGGTCAGCTCCCCAAGGCCCACCCGCCCTACTCTCCCTCCGCCCCTCTGTGCGACTCCCAACAACAAGGGCGCAAGCGACAGCCGGAGGGTATGCGGGAGCCAAACGCCTGGGCCCCGGGGGTCGGTCCTCCCCTTCCTCCGCCCCCATCTTACCTCACCCCTGCCGCCTCGCTCCCCATCCCCTTACCCAAAGGAGCCCCCAGCACCAACAGAACGATCGCGGCCAGCGGTGCGGTCTCGCGGAGCCCCGCAGGTGGCATGGCGGGGGTTGGTCTCGGCCAGAGCGGCCGCTTGGGAAAGGGACCGCAAGACGAAGCCGGCCGGCGTGAGCTCGGGCACCTCTCCCGCCTCCTCTGTGGGCGGGACTAAGCGTCCCACCCGCGAAAACCCTGCCCGCGCCTCTCCGCGCACCGCCCAGGGGCCCACCCACCAATGACGCCCACCCAGCGCCGGCTCTGGAGCTGGGTGCCCCTCACCCATCAGAATACTGTCCTGCTCCACCTGTCCCCGGCTCCACGGTGGCTCCCCCTTTCTGAGCCACCGTGGGTACCGCAGGCAGCTGGGCACTGCGGCCAGGGAGACTTGGCTCTGCCCTGGGCCCGCCCCCGGCCCGGGCCCAATCAGTGTGCCCGATCCCAGAAGCCCTGATCCTGGGGCCACCTCCGAATGCCCAGACACAGGGGCCAACCCTGGAGGGGCAGGGCCGGACCGTCCCCTTTGCGGAACCTCCTCTGCCCTAGTGTCGAGCCTGGGACATCCTGAGGGGGGTGGAGAGGGAAAGAGGAGAGTAGTTGCCCCGCCCCCATTCTCAGAACACAGGCACCCATTGAGAGGCAGTTCAGAGCGGCTTTGTCCCCAGCGGTGCCCACAGGCCTGGACCCTACCAGCTGCACTGGCTTCCAAGATGGCCCCTTCCCCCTCCAAGTGGACAGAGCTGACATGCACCAGCCCATGGCCTCACCAGAAGAGATGGGAGGCCTCTGGGGCCATCTGGGGCCCATCCAGTTACACACTCTTCACAGTGAAAACCTTTTCTTCATAAATCAAGCCTGTACTGCATTAGCCAGAAGGGTATACAGAAGGCAATAGTTAATTATAGGTGGAGACCAGGTTATTAGGGTGGGGAGATTTAATCAGTTCTTTTACTGATTTATACTGATGGTCAGTGACTATGCCCCAGGAACTGCAAATCAAGCTGGGGAAAATAATCCCCTGTTATTTGTAAAAGTGCCTTTTACAAAGCACTTCTGCAATTGGATATCTACATCACTGGAATTTTTCCACAACTCCATGAGCTAAGCGACGTTGGTAGGTGTCAATCCCATTTTGTAGATAGAGAAGCTAAGACTCACAGAAGTTAAAAGACTTGCTTGAGGTAATACAGCCAGCAAATGGTAGAGGCAACAGTGGGACCCAACTCTTCCAAAGCAGGCTTGAACCCCATCGCTAATACCAGATGGTGCAGACAAATGAGATGTTTTTGGTATTCTGGGGTGAGGGAACCAGGGTTGGTTATGGAAGGCCCAGTAGAATCTAAATGGGTTAGGGAAATGCAGCCAAAAGAGGAGTTGTCCCATCCTGGGTGCTCATGGGGTGCTGGCACACCCAGGAGAGCTGTAATAAGGAGATAAAGTTTTTGCTGAGGGGCAAGACTATGTCACCACAGAACACCATCATAAATGTAGCAGCAGAGAGACAAGCAGAGACACCTCTCAATCTACCACCACCTACACAAGTGTGCCCATTGCCATCCATCTCCTCTTTACTACACTACAAGTTTCATGACTGCAGGGACCATGTGGTGTGTTCATTGTTGTCACCAGTCCTAGACATAGCTGCCCAGTCATTGTTGGTTGACCCTTAGAAGAAGGGCTGTCTCACCTGTCCAAGGCGGACTCTCACATGTACCCTTGCCCCATCTGATCTGTCTCTCCATTATTCCTTCTTTTCACTGTCTTTAGCTTCTTCCTTCTCACCAGCTTCTTGTCTATAGGAAAATGAAATTCCGAATCTTTACTATTAAAAAAAAAAAAAAAAAAAAAAAGCCCAGGGTGGTGCCTGTGGCTCAAAGGAGTAGGGCGCCAGCCCCATATACCAGAGGTGGTGGGTTCAAACCCAGCCTCGGCCAAAAACTGCAAAAAAAAAAAATAGCCCATACCCCCTGAAACTCAGCTTTCTTTACTTTCTTGCTGTTTCCCCCTTTTTCTCCAATTAGTCGTTTTCAAAGCTTATAACTTGTGATTCATACTTCCAGGTCACAATAAGACTTAGCTCTAACCAACATCATCAGTGATTTTCTTTTCTTTTTTTTTTAGACAGAATCTCAAGTGTTGCCCTGGGTAGAGTGCCATAGCATCACAGCTCACAGCAACCTCAAACTCTTGGGCTTAAGAGATTCTCTTGCCTCAGCCTCCCAAGTAGCTGGGACTACAGGTGCCCGCCACAACACCTGGCTATTTTTTTGATGTAGTTGCCATTGTTGTTTGGCAGACCCGGGCTGGATTCGAACTCACCAGCTCTGGTGTGTGTGGTTGGCACCTTAGCCACTGAGCTACAGGTGCTAAGCCACTTTTCTTTGTTTTTGAGACAGAGTCTCCCTCTGTTACCCAGGCAATAGCCAAGCTCACACCAACCTCAAACTTCTGGGTTCAAGTGTTTCACCTGCTTCAGCCTCCCAAGTAACTGGGACTACAGGCACCCAGCACAGTGCTCAGCTAATTTTTCTATTTTTAGTAGAGATAGGGTCTCGCTCTTAGGCTGATCTTGAACTCCTGAGCTCAAGGGACACTCCTGCCTCAGCCTCCCCAGCTCCAGGAAAGCTTTCTGTTGTGGGTTGGGAGATGATTAGACTTCTTTCTATTAGAGCAGACTGACACAGGGGTGGGCATTCCTGAGGCCCTCCTTACCTTCTCAGGCTGTGGGCCCCATAAGGCTCCTGCTCTACTCCCCTATCTGACCATGGAGGTTCTTGCCCCACTTTGGCCAGTGGTTTGAGCTGAGCCATTCCAAGATAAGGGAAACTCCCTTCTTTTCCTAACTCCTTTCTCTCTCTGACCAGAGGAAAGGATGAGTGTTTCCAGAGAATGCTTTCCTTTGGGGAGCCCTCTTTTTTTTCCTGCCCAATCTCTGGCAGCCCAAACTCTGCATACAGGTAATTACATATTCCTTCCTTCCATAGGACCCCAAGTTCTTTCTTCTGTCTGATTTAATCTGCTACACCCTTTGGGGAGCCTTGAAAACACTGATTCTCCTTGCAGTTAAGCAACAGGGGAAAGCAAGGCCCCGGAGCACAGCAGGAACTTGGCCAAGGTCTTATAGCTTCACTGGGGACGGAAGAAACCCAGGTCTTTTGGCTGCCATTGCCCCAGAATAAACAAATATCTCTCCTAAATCAGAACATTTTCCTAGTGTATAGCTTTAATCTTTCTTTTTATAAATGAAAGACTATGTCTCCTGTGTTTGTCTTCTTGGTGGGTGGAAAATGGGTGAAGGACATTGGGTCACTGCTGCCCAGACACCAGTAAGATGGAGCACTCTTCTCCAGAGGGATTTCTACCAATGCCTTTGTAGGACTGCCTCTCCCAGAACCAGGCTTCTGCTAGTCTGGGGAGCTCAGGAGAGAATAGGGTATAGCCAGGTAGTCTTGGTGCATCTGTGAGAAACTCCCTACTCAGGCATCCCCTGGGTGGCTGTGGGAGCAGCAGCAGTCTGAAGCAGCCAGAGTCTGGCCTCAAGAGTCCAGCACAGCCAGTGGGGCAGATTATAGGCCCAGGTTATCTTTAAATGGCACTTACTCAGCCTGCACTATGCCAGCTGGGCAGGATGGGCGCAGACAAGTGTTATTTTGGGATCTGAGGGTAAGAGAGGAGGAAGGCTTTGTTTGTAGCTCTGCCCTGTCTGTCCCTACGCTCTCTTATGTAGGGTTTGGGGCCATGGACTTTAGCGCTCTGCACAGATGGTTATTTGGAATTTGTGTTTCTTATCGTTTCTCTGCCTTTTGGCTAAGATCAAGTGTGGAATTTGTATTTCTTGGCAAGACCAGCCCTGCAAGGGTAGGTTTAAGTGGTGAGAATTGGTATAGACTTGGGACTGGACTAATAATAGCTAACATTAATACCTACTATGAGGCAACACTATGAAGTGCTTTGTATTATATTGACTTTAATCCTCACAATCACTTCATGAGACAGATATTAATATTTTATCTGTTTTGTGGATTAGAAAGTGGAGACATAGATAATTTAAGTAGCTTGCCTAAAGTCACCCAATGGGCAAGTATTGGCAAGAGCCAGTGTTCAAAACCAGGCAGTTTGGCTCCAATGACCACTCTCTGAACTCACTAACTAGATATGAGTCCTGCTCTGCCACTTAATGACTCTGCAAAGTTGAATAAACCACCTAACCCCTCTGTCTTGGTTTCAATTTTAGAAATGGACTATGATTTAGTTCAACCCACTAGAATTCCCAAGTTGGAGCTAGCAGAGGTGCTTGTGTCCATTCTCTCTCGCTATTTGATGGATAAAGAACTTACTCAAGGTCACACAACACAGTATTGGCACTAGTTACTGGGCTCTTGCTAGTAAGCTTTGAGGCCAGGGAGCTGGTGCAGATATGAGATCAGGTATAAATTTGTAATCACAAAATCAGGTGTGGACGAAATACATTTATTTTCTTTTAATTAAAATGGCTCAGTGAGTAGGGCGCCGGCCCCATATACATGGGGTGGCGGGTTCAAACCCGGCCCCGGCCAAACTGCAACAAAAAAATAGCCAGGAGTTGTGGCGGGCGCCTGTAGTCCCAGCTACTCCGGAGGCTGAGGCAAGAGAATCACATAAGCCCAAGAGCTGGAGGTTGCTGTGAGCCGTGTGACGCCACAGCACTCTACTGAGGGTGATAAAGTGAGACTCTGCCTCAACAACAACAACAAAAAAAAAATTGATGAGAGTAAGTCTCTCTCCTATTACCTGACTTGTTTTTGTGATTTGCTCCTCCTTCCAAGGATCACAGGTGAGGCCTTGGGGTCTCACCCAGTGCAAAACACTGGGGTGGGCCCTGTAGGCCTTGGTTTACACACCTTCTGCTAATACATGTGTATAACCTGAAAATTCAGCAGTGTTGGTGTGTGCTCCCCAGGCAAAGGGAACTTTCAGGGAGGTTTGGTGATCTGGGCCCAGGGATTCCACACAGCCTTTTCTCCAGCAAGCACCTGCTTTGCCAGGATCAGGACAGAGTCCTCACCACTCTTAGATCCCATGGATTTCTTTGTGTCCTACTTGTCTTTCAGGAAACTGATCCCCTTTCTTTCTCTCTTTCCTTCTTCCTCCAGGACATTGGGCCTAATCTCAGTCCACTAGACACTAGAGCTTTCACCATAGGGTCCAGAAGCATAGCTATTCCCAAGCAGTCTTGATTTCCACCCTGCAAAAGCAACAAAGGCAAGGAAACACAGAGACTTTGGATATGTCCTACACTAAGCAAAAGGAGAAAAAATCTAGTAAAAGCAAAGCAATACACCAAAAATTTATAATATCGTGCAGATAACCACAGAAATACTGCTTAGGAGGTAGAAGGCAAGAGCTCGGGCCACCACCTGTTTCTATCCTGTTCTCCAGGCATGGATACAGTGCAATAGTCCCTTCCTCAGAGCTGTCCTCCCAAACGCTTGCCAAGACCCTAATTTAGCAGCAGCATCTGTGAAACTGAATTGAGTCACAGTGTAATCTAGTGAGTCAGGGCGACTCAGCCAAACATAGCTCCAGCAATAGGTGGGGGTATAGGATGAGATACTTTTTGCCATTTGAGGTACATCAATTAAGTAATCTTTAATACTAACTACAATCTTGTGAGGTAGGTAGATATTAGTTTCCGATTTTGTAGACAGGGAAACCAAGGCTTGGAGGGAATGTCACTTGCCCCAGCTATGTAGCCATGCCAACCACCAACAACTCAAGGCTTGAAGGGACTTCCCAGGCCTCCTGGTCAGGCCAGTAGTTCCTCATTGTGCTTTCCCACCCAGCACATTTGCTATAAAATCATGTATTCTACATAGGCATAGAAAAAACTTAGCATAATTTGCAATTTTAGGAAACCAGTAATAATGTCACTGTTTTCTCTCCTACTCAAAAAAGTAAAAAAACTGGAATGTGAGGGTCCTCTCTAGGTGGCTAATATTGGCCTGTACCATCTGTCAGAGAAAGGTAACTAATTCACAAAATTTAGAATTTTATTAACGATTACTTCTAGCTGCTTTGCTACTGGAATCTTGGTAAAGTATGCTTTAGGCCTAGTCTAAATCCTTGTGAGAATGGGGGATTTTTCCATAATAGAGATGACTGCTAAGAAAGGGTCCAGTCTCTGGTTGGGCACTTCCATTGATAGGGAACTCTTTTCAACATTGCAAGGCAATCCTTCCTCATCAGTCTTTTATTGACTCTACTTTGTCAACATTTCACTAATCCATCTCTTCCATGCCATGCCCTCTGGTTACCAGGCTAGAGGTATGGTCCAAGCTCTGGGTTCTCCTATCTGGACTACTGTGGCTGGGGCCAGACCATATTCCTTTCTCCCAACTCCTTCAACCCAGGTTCCAAGTCACCCTCCTAGTAATGTTTGGATGACACCAGGACACTTCCTGAGATGCAAACCTGATCGGGAGGCTGAGGCAAGAGAATCGCCTAAGCCCAAGAGCTGGAGGTTGCTGTGAGCTGTGATGCCAGACCATTCTACCGAGGGCGACAGTGAGACTGTCTCTTAAAAAAAACAAAGTACAGTATTTAGTATAGCCATTGGCATTGAAGTGCTTGTGAAGCATTAGCAGGCATTGTTAGCCCCTTGCAAGTGCTCAGGTCAAGGGTCATCTTTTCCATGAAACCTTACCTGACTTCTTCCCCTTCATTATCTTTAGCCAGTCCTATTTTGGGGCTGCAGGGATTGTTCACAGTATTTAATTTCCTTCATAGTATTCCACATGTTTACTATACTACAGATGCCCCCTGATTTATGTCAGGGCTATGGATTGATATATACTTTACAAGTTGAAAATATCTTAAGTTAAAAATCCATTTAATACACCTAATCTACTGAATATCATAGCTTAGCCCAGTCTACCTTAAACTTACTCAAAATGTACACATTAGCCTACAGTTGGGCAAAATTATCTAACACAAAGCTTTTTCTTTTCTCACAGTAAAGTATTGTTATTTCATGTAATTTACTGAACTCAGTACTGAAAACGAAAAATGGAATGATTGTATAGATACTTGAAGTATGGTTTTTACTAAATGCATATAATTTTTTTCATCATAAAGTTGAAAAATTAGCAGTCAAACCATCTGAGGACTGTCTGTATGTTTCGGATTCCCTACCAGACTAGCTCCTTGAGGGAAGGAGCCAAGCCTCTCCAGCATTTAACACTGGCTTTGTATGCCTAATTGAGGTTTAATGTCTAGTGAAACTGAAAAGAATAGTTAGAAATTAGCCATTTTTTTTTTTTAATTGTTGGGGAGCCATTTATTACCTATTTATTGGTTATGGCCTGCCTGGCTGGGGTGAGAAAGTGTAGTATGTCATTCACTGGATAATCTTTTCCAAAGCGATATTTTAGTCTTCCCTAAAGGGAGCATCCTCAGCTCCTTTAAGCTTCTTTCCCTTGATAAAATTCAGGTCCTCTGTGTATTGGTCTTCCTCTTACAGAGGGCTCATCTGTCAGGGAGCCTCTGGGTAAGCACCAGGAGGGAGCACATCTGAGATCACCGACAGGCACAGGAAGACTGAAAGGATCTTCCAGAAAACATGTTTCTACTATCCCAGCCTAGGACCACATTGAAGTTTTGGGGCCACATTAACAGTTCCTGGCATAATAAACTCTACTATTGGCACATAACAGCTAGTGAGAAAAGTTCTCTGTAGTCCTCAACTGTTTCCATGGAGACTATTGTCAATCTGTGTATTCACTGAAACATTACAATTCTGTTCATTTTTGTAGCTTGTAGATATACTTGTTTGGATTCTTAGTTGTCATTCTTCCCAAGGCTTTTCTGTTATCTAAAAATTCAACCAGGCTGGGTACAGTATCTCATACCTGTAATCCTAGTACTCTAGGAGTCCAAGGCAGGAGGCCCACTGGTCTCAGGAGTTTGAGACAAGCCTGAGCAAGAGTGAGACCCCATCCCTACTAAAAACAGAAAAAGTAGCTGGGCATGGTGTGTGCACCTGTAGTCTCAGCTACTTGGGAGGCTGAGGCAGGAGGATCACTTGAGCCTAGGAATTTGAGGTTACAGTGAGCTATGACGCCATGGCCTGGGAAACAAAGACCATGTCTTTAAAAAAACCTTTTTTTAAAAAAATCAATATTTCCATGCATGTGTCTAATACTACTTTTTTTGCATAAATGGCTTTACATTTTTTTGTGGAATGGGTAAAACAAAAACCTCACCCATTCACACTTGTAATCCTAGCACTCTGGGAGACGAAGGTGGGTGGATTGCCTGAGCTCTGGAGTTTTGAGACCAGCCTGAGTAAGAATGATACCCCGCCTCTAAAAAATAGCCTGGCACTGTGGCGGGTGCCTGTAGTCCCAGCTACTTGGGAGGGTGAGGCAAGACTATCACTTCAGCCCAGGAGTTTGAGGTTGCTGTGAGCTATGATGCCACGGCACTCTACCAAGGGTGACAAAGAGAGACCCTGTCCTAAAAAAAAAAAAAAAAAAAAAAAAAAAAAAAAACCCACACC
>CAUYPK010117671.1:0-11397 GCA_963574355.1 Loris lydekkerianus
AAATGCCAGGAAGGCTATGTTGAATATTGGGATGAAAATGTGTCAAATGGTTTATGAAGCTAGTATATGATGCCCCATGATCATATCAATGTACACAGCTATGATTTAATAAATAAAAAAAAAAAAAAAAAAAAAAAAAAAGAAAATGAAACGGCTGCGGGGTCTCACACTGCAGTGTTTTATCCAGGTGACTAGTTGCAACCCTTCAGGTGAGATACAAGGAAGGCATGTGGGAGCTCCAGTCTTCCAGTGAGGGAGAGCAGGGCCTAGAGCAAAGGTAAAGAGCCCTCCCGACCCCCTTGGTGAGGGTGACAACCTACTTCTTGACTTCCTTTTTTTTCAGATACGACATCTGAAACTCTGGATTTGTAAACAACAGAAGTAAAAATATCAACGAGGTCAATATAAACCTTCACACAGGAGAGTCTGAACTCAACTCAGAATAAGAATTCACATACCTAGTCCAGATCTCGGCCAATTATACCCCTTGGACAGGAGACTTAATTGAAAAAGTTTCAAAAGATTCCCAACCAGAAACCTAATGCTCTGAAGAATGGCTGTCTGTGCCCAGTACGTGAGGCTCATCTGTTTGTCATGAGTATTTAGAAACGTCAAGATCAATGTCACTTTAAAAAGTTACCTCCCACTTGGGGTCTCCATCAATTTCCACCACCTTCAAGCCATGTTTGTTCTTCAAGTGCCTGTTGAATTCCCATTTGGTGCCATATACAAAGCTGCAGACGGGACACTTCAAACCCCCTGAAAGCAAAGACAGAGGTAAGAAGTGTGCACAGCAGATAAAATGCAGTGGTCCTTCCTATCCAAATTCCTCAAATGTAAAGAGCGTGTTATTTTGTCGCTAACACTTAGGTTCAATCCAAGCTTATCTCAGTACCAGAACACAACAGCAATGTAGTGTGGATGTTTTCCAGGGAAGACATTTTAAGTTATTGAATAAACATTTGCAGAGAACCTGACATGTGCTTGCTAGTTTAAATGACAGAACTGAGACAAGTAACATAATTCTCTTGACCATGTGGATAGGTGGCTTAAATGGTTCTTTCATTTTTTTCTTTCTAAATAAAAAATAATTTAGGAAACAAAAATGGCAGTCACTGCTTTTCTCAACCTCTTTTGCCCCAAAACGCTCAAAGCAGGAGCCAGATTCTCAATGTCCTTCACATCATAAGCCAAGTCATTTGTATATATTATTCCCACATAAATTTCTCAGTAAAGAATAAATTAAAAAGCTTGTCACATCCTGAAATGTCACTATTTATTAAAATGATTAAATTTTGCACATTTCAGGAAGTGTTTGGATGCTTTAATTAAGAGAATATGAAATTCTAGTTTAAAAAAGAAAATTGGAGAGTCACATGAAAGACTATCTCTCAACAATTATTATGAGAAGCAGCAGCTAAACTGGAAGCTGGACAAAAGTCTCTCTGAACAGATAGCTGGACAAAAGTCTCTCTGAAAAGATCGTGCTTTCAGAAGCAAAGTTCAGCCTCAGGAGGCTGCAGTCCTGGTCGGGCCTCACTACGGAACCAAGCCGGGGCAGTGACCCTCCTGAAGTCCGTCACTATGGCTGCCTGGAACTTTGAGGCTGCCTGATTCCAGCAGGTCACTCTTGAGTCGTGCGCTTCCTACCTCCTGTCCTCCCCTGCTGAGCACCCACTCCTGCTCTGCCTTTTCTCTGGGACTCCATGGCTTCTCCTGTCCAGGCCAGTCCTCCCACTGCATCTAGACTCCGAGAACTCCAGGGCAATAAAATTCCCAACATTTGGCTCCTTAGAGAGAACCTGCTCCTTCCCCAGGCCAGAAGCTGCTCAGGCTCACAAGCCCCAGGCGAGGAGGCAGCCAGAGCAGTGCAGGGCAGCAGCACCCCCTTCTCTACAGAGGAGGTGCCCCTCCTGGCCACAATGCCATGCCCATCAGGAGGGCATCCACTCTCTCCACACAGTTACCCAAGAACCTTCCTTACCATTTCACCATCTGTGAAACTTTATTCACGTGGTTATTTAGTGCCATGCATGGGGCTAGGCCCAACCTTCCCCCTCCTGCTCTGATGACTTGACTGTCAGCTGTCTTGCTCTCTCTCAGTTGAGCCAACGTTACCCTTTCACTTGTAAAGGATATCTGGTTTGTATCCTCACCCCTTTTCTCTGAACTTGCCCTTCCTAGCGCTGCACTCCACTCCTGTCTTCCTCCTCCATTCACAGCCAGGATTTTATGGAGTCTCTACTTTTATTCTCTTTCCTTCTTTTTTATTTTGAGACAAGAACTCACCAGAGCCTGGTGTCATCAGTTACTCCTGAGTGACAACAGGCAAGCAGAGGAGGACCAATTCACTAAACATCTTCCTGTTCTTCTAAATTTTATTCCATGGGAGAGCAACTGCCCTATTCAAAAAATTGCTTTAATTAAGATTAGAAATCTAACCCAGAAAAATGACATGAAGTCTCTTCTTTGCCACTGTTGATGGCTTAGGCCAGTGGTTCTCAACTGGGAGATCTGACAGGTGATATCTGGAGAACTGCAGGTGTCACAGCCTGGGAGGGGTTCCCTGGCATCTTGGTGTAGGGCCCAGGGATACTACTCAGCACGCTGCAGTGCAGGGGCGGCCCCATAGCACAGGCGGCTACCGGTGGTGCCAATGCTGAGAAGTCTCATGCCCAAGCACACTGGTTCCTGGCCAGATCCCTCCCAGCACTGCACAGTCAGACCGACTTTCTCACTGGTTAAGCCAATGAACCCTTTTCACTCTTCATCTTACTATCAGTACTACCGCCACCTCCAATAATGACCACAATGCCATATGACAATATCAGATGTCAGACACTTCACAGCCCAAGGACACAGGTGTGCTTGCTTAATACAAAGGCTCTGAGGGTAAAGTAACCCTTCTGAGGTTGTAGACTAAGAACTGAATCGAAGTCTAACTCTAGAGCTCAACCCTTCACCCCCGCTGTGCTGTGCCTTGTAGGGGACGCTAGGTCCACCAGTCAAGCACCCGTGACGTCTGCACGTTGTAAGGTGATGTTTATTGATTGCGTCCACCTGCCAAGTCCGCATGATATCTGAATGTCGTGGGTCGACGCTGATTGCTTCCACTGTCAAGTCCAGGCTACATCTGGGTGTTGAAAGGCGACACTGACTTAGCCCATCTGCCAATTCCACGTGGTGTCTGGGCGTTGTGAGCTGATGCTGACAGGATCCACCCCCAAGCCCGTTCTCCCCGTGCTCTCGTGATAGCCCTCGTTCCTGGTTCCTCTACCAGCGTCTCTCTGACAAACTCCTGTGCGGGCTCCATATCCTCTGTTCAGAGTCCTAAAGCCTCAGTCCCTTCTATAATCGCTGGTATGCATGTTGGTGATGTCCAAAAGCATCCCATCTCCCCAGCATGCATGCAAGCACATGGCTAAGGTGCTCACACTAACACTGAGCGCCTCTCTGGCTGCTCGGGGGGCACTGACAAGACAGCAGGGTAATTCTGTACTGACGTCGAGGCTGTCTGGACACATAATAGAAGGAACACATCAATCTCACGCGGGTCTACCATGCAGTTTAATCACCTCCAGATCCAATCATGACATGCTCCACCTCCTAAGTTGATTCTGTGTCTGTGGCATCTGCATAGAGCACGGTCTTGTCTATCAGATGGGGAACAGGCAAGTTCCCAGTCATGGGTAGAACTAGCAGCCGGCCGGCAGGCCAACACACATCCCAACACCTCCCGCCACTGCGGGAGCATCCCCACCCCAGGAGTGCGTGTGAGCATAGCAGGCCCCACAGAGACAGAGGGCAGAGGCAGGTGGCTCCGACCGCCAGCAGAAAGAGGAGAAATGGACAACAAACTCCGGTGTTCCGGAATACGCCACAGAGAGGAAGGCTCAAATGAATATTTATTTTCTGGAAACTCAAAAACACTGCACCTTTTCTTAGGCAAAACCAAATGGGCTGTTTCTTTCTTATCCAGAGGATAATTAAACTTCATTTTTAATCTCCTTTGTTATCACTTTTTTTTTATTATTGTTAGATCATAACTGTGTCCATTACTGCATTTATGGGGTACAATGAGCTGATTTTATATACAATTGGAATGTGTACATCAAACTGGCTAACACATCATTTACCTCACGTATTTAATTGTTATGTTTAGACAGTTATCACTTCTTAATCACTAACATGGCGTCCTCTTTTCCTATTATCTTTTAAAAGCCTCCAAGGTGTGAGGACTTCCTCTTCCTTTTGGGTAAACTGAGGGTGCTTCACTTATAAAGACTAAATAAGAGACCATGGGCAAAACCAAATTACGTAAGGTTAAACTTAGGCTTTATGATGAAATTGAAGACTCCTTCTGAGGTATTCTTTAATTAAAACTAATTTAGAGAAGAAAACATTCTTATATTATGTTTAAATTAAACTTAATAAGATAATGATCCTACATTAATTAAAACTTCAACCTTTGCCACAGTGACTTTAATTAAAGAACAAATGAAAATATGTAATCTAGACCGAATGTATAACTATGCCAGTTAATTGACATCTGAGCTGAGAGAAATTAATTTCTATTTCAATGCATTAAGTTCTTAGGCAATGCACAGAAAAGGTCAGTGGAGACCTGTGTCACTTCCAGGACTGACAGTAAGTGCGCACCATAAAAACCACAAGCCCTCAGATCACAGTTTCTTCACACAGAATCATTAACCCGGCAAAAATATAAAATTTCAGAAGCAATTTTAAAAATCGATCATGGTATCCTTTGCTTTTTTCAGAATGCAATATATTCTGGAAGAGTGTTAGGCATTAAAATATTTGTGCTCCTTTGTAGTGCGTGACATTATTAAAAATTCAATTTCATTTTCAATAATGTAACTCCTGGGACGGCATAGAACGCCAGTTGGGGCATTAGAAGAGCTGAGTCTGGCATGAACCCAAAGCTCTTAAACTCTCAGGCATTCGTTTTCTCTTCTACTAAGGTACAAATGCTACAGCTCATGACCTTTGAAAAGGCACTGCGTACAGGTGGCAGAATAATGGGTCTCCCCATTATTGGGGAGATTATTCTGGACTGTTTGAGTGGGACTAATGTCATCACAGGGTCATTAGGAGGAAAGCAGAAGACAAGGCCGCAGTGATACGATCTGAGAGAGACTCCATCAGCCACTGCTGGATTTGAACACGCAGGGAGGGGCCAGAAGCCACGGCATGTAGGTAACTTCTAGGAGCCAGAAAAGGCAAGAAAACAAATTCTCTTCCTAGAGCCACCACAAGAAATTATAGGGTTGTTAGCACCTTGATTTTAACTTGGGGAGACTCACTTTGGACTTCTGATCTTCAGAACTAAGGTAATAAATTTGTGTGGTTTTAAGCCACCACCAAGTGTGATGATTGTTTCAGCTGCCACAGGAAACTAACATGGGCACTAGAGGATCACTACAACCAAAGCAGCTTAACTATCCAAGGGAAGTGGATATAGAATGATTTTATTTTTATAAGATTAATAAGTAAAATACGAAACAGGACTTTGTTGACATTCTCACTTCCTGTTGTCTCTTCCTTTTAGCTTTTTAGTAAAGATGGGGTCTCACTATGTTGTCCAGGATAATCTTGAACTTCTGGACTCAGTGGTCCTCCCAAGTGCTGAGATTACAGGCATGAGCTTCCACGCCTAGCCTCCTTTTGTCTCTTAACTTAGTGCCTGCCCAAGGGCCCACTCAGAGCCCCAGCTCAGAACTAGGCAGAGCTTAGGGATAGTAAGTAATTACATAAAGATCATACAAGCACTGAGGTTGCATGATGTATCTTTAGATCCTACCTGGCAATGGGACCCAGGGCTATCTGAATCCTGTCTGAAATGCAGCATCCTTCCCATAGGATCCTCAAAAAAAGAACATTGGGGAAAACACAGTAGAGGAAACAAAGTGGCTTTTATTATTAGCCATGCTGACATCCTAATCACCACTTAGAAATAGTTAGTAAATAGAGCACAAGTGAAGTCTTCTCATCTCCCACCCCTTCTCCCCAGTATTCTGGGATCTGAGACCTCTGGATAACCACAAGGGAGGGATGGCAAGAGAGATTGGTTCCAGCAACAGCTTTAGGTCAGATTACTTTGGGGAAAAAGAAATAAGAGAAAAGTAAAGACACCTCACGTGTGTGCCTTTTCAACATATGGCTACACCAGCAAACGTGACCCAATCGATATCCTAAAACAGGACCGTGCCTCTTCCTCCTCCTGCTTCTCTGCCCCTTTTCCTTCCCCTTTTTAATTGGTGCAAACACCTACAAACTTTAGGGATGTCAGATGTGTGAATGGCAAGGCACCAGACACTGAATCAGGGGACCGGGTTTGCTTTGCTCGGCCACCTGCTGACTGTGACCTGAGGCCATTCACAGGTCCTCCCTTTCTTCTCTAATTTTACAACAGGAAAAATGAGGCCAACCTCACAGGGCCATTATGGGGCAGAAGCTAACATACAAAACAACAATCAGTAACACAACATTACATTACTCCATCACTCACTGCAAACATACACGAAAACTTATTGAATCTGGGCCCTAATAAAAACAACTTTTTGAAATTTTGTTTTCCTTTTATTTTTAGAGACAGAGTCCTGCTCTGTCACCCAGGCTAGAGTGCAGTGGCGACAGCCTCAAATTCCTGGCTTCAAGTAACTTTCCCACCTCAGCCTCTGTAAGTGCTGGGATTATAGGTCTGAGCCATCAAGCCAGGACTCTAAACAATTTTAAAATAAAAATGTCCAAAAGTCAAATGCATGACTTTTGGTTTACCTGTAGTGTCTGGATTTTCTGCTATGGTATTTTCCCTAAATCTGGCATGAAAAACTAAGATATAAAGACACACCCAAGGTATATACGTATGAATATTGATTGATACAGGCAGAATGGGGACCAAAGACCCCATTCTTGGCAGGGAAAACATTTCCAGAAAAAGGGAAAATGTTAAAAAGCCAAGTGAGTCAGAACAAAGAAAAGTCAGCTAGTTTATCTGCTGCTGCTGAATTTCTTGACTGAACAAGTTTCCTGCTTTTCCCAGAGCTCTGGCCTATTGGGGATACAGCTTAACTAACACTGCGGCTGGGGCTGTAAGCACTCTGAGGAAATAATGGCCATAGGAGATGCTGTGGCAAGGCCTGGAAAGATACATTAACTAGGCCATTTCCCATCCAGTTAATGGTCAAAGCAAATACCTACTGTGGAGATTTGTATTATGACTGGGGCAGAGGTCAAAGGAACAGCTCAAGCCCTGAAACAAGGGTAGGAGGGCTTATATCCCTTATCACAGAGGAAGACCCTCTGTGGTGGCGATGAGAGGAAAACTCCTCTCTCCCAACGATTCTTCAGAGGAGATTGATGCCAGTGGCATTTTACTCCATAGCAAACTAGTGGAAATTAATACCTCCCTAGGAATCTGTGTGTGTGACCTCAGACAGGAGGCTGCCCCCACACAAGGCTCAGGTTCCGGATTTCTCAAGGCTGCTCAGATCCTTAAAGTTAATGATTATAGAAACAATAGGAGCTGATATGCTCGTTCAGAGAAACTGCTGGAGTCTTTGTTCCCTTCCTCAGTTTACCCTTTGGGCTAATGAGCAAATAGCCTTCAATAAAAGCTGCATGCAGCTGACACTCGGGGCCACTGTGAGAACCCCACAAGCCGGTGGCAGTCCCTTGGGTTCCCACCTTTGAAAATTCTATTCTGTGTGTCTTGTCTCTTTCTTTCTCATCATTTCTAACTTTATATTTCTTCAGTTGGTTCCTGCTGGATGCATAGGTCTTAACGGACCCTGCCCCTAGGGCAGAACCCCAGCAACTGACATTCTTCTAATACAGCAGTTCAAAATAACAGAGATTTCAGCAGATGCTCAAACTAAGCCTTCTCTCTGACACTACTCCTCACATAGCTTCTCGTCTCAATGACCCACCCTCACCTCAGTAACTCCTTAAAGTTGGGGGCACAGAGAAGGCAGCTCAGCCTTTGGGGGAAGCAGCTGGCTCTTCCCGTAAGCTCCATGGGCATAGGTGAAAGGAATACATACTTTCTGATAAAAACCAGAACATGGAGCCTTGGAAGGAGCTGTCTTGCCCTCATTCCTAACCTGGGCAGTAAGAACAAGGAACTCCTCCACATGACTGCTTTGCCTGACACCAACCCAGTGCTTGACATGGCGCAGGCACACAATACATGCTGCAAAAGAAACACGTGGCTGAACGTAGAGTACATTTGAGCCTTTTCTCAAGCACTTAATACATGTCGGCACTGTCTGGGAATTTTAGAGAATGATATTTAATCTTTGCAACTACTGCCGACGCTGGTGCCACCCCTCCTCTTTGGGGGTGCGTAAACCGAGGTTCAGAGAGATTAAGTGCCTGGTCTAAGGACCACAGTGATCAGAGATCCTGGCCCCAGGTCCACCTGACTCTCAAGCCTGTGTTTGTCCAATAACCTAAGAGACTTGAGAGAGGCCACTAGAAAAACGACCAGCCTGATAAGTCCCATCTTCATCCTGCTGTGTGAAGTGCATGAAGGATTTGTAAAGCTTAGCACTGAAGCATCTGATGCCTCTCACCACCTGTGATTTACTGAGCCCGTTCTTGAGCTAGCTTAATTAGGCATATTTAAGGGGAGGAAAGGGTGGGCCCATTGAAGCAACACATGTCTTCTTTAGAGTGTGAAATGTGTGTCTGTGTGGGAGAATGCATCAGATCCATATTAGTGAACAAGAGATGGATGGCTAAGAGGAATCTTCTTCGAAGCAGAAAGTAAAATATTTGCATTGTGCTCAGTACAAGCCTAATTACTAAAAAGTACCAGAGTTCTAGAGCATTGCTGCATCCAGAGGGCCTGGCTGACAGGGACCTGGCCACGTCCCCCTGCACCCCCAGGAGCAGAGCTATGCTGGAGTTAGCTTAACAAGCTCGAACATCGATTGTGCACACCTCTCCCCAACTCTACATCTAACTATGTCATCATGGGAACTTAAAACTGACCATGGTGGAAGAATTTACACCACAGAAGTTGGCAGATGCTCCAAATCAGGTTTCCCCTCTCTCTAGCCATGGGGGAGTCGACTGTCAAACATTTACTATCACACTATTGGTGAGTGTCTGAGCAGCTGCCATTCCCAGCAAGCTTCCAGAGTGCACTGGAAACCACCCAAACTCCATGGGAAATACCATGATAACATTCCCCCAGGAACCCACACACAACACACTGTCTGACCCGGGGACTCTTAGTTCCTTCCAGGCCTTGCCCCACCTCCTCTGCAGCACTGCACTTACACCCTCCCACACTGTGGCATGGCAGGCAGGAGGCTTCTTCAGCACACAGGTGGCTTTGCAGAAGTCTCAGTGTGACACTGTTCAAATGCAGTTGTGAACAAGGAATCCTGCATTTGATGTGAGGAGAGTAAAACATCATTTTGAGAAAATCATATTTATTCATACTTTACTATGTGATTATTTTAAAATATATTTTGTTACATCCAAATAAGAAATTAGAAACCCTATGAAGGTATTTTTGGAGGAGTAGAAAGAACTATTTGAGATTAATCTAAAGAAAATGAAAAATTCCAATGCCACCCAACAATTCAGCATTTCCCAACACAGCAGTTTAAGACAGTGTCACATCCTCCTGCTTTCCTTACCTCTGGTAGATATAAGGACAGCGTGAACTTTGTGCTTCTGAGATTTCTAACCTGTGTTCACACTTTACCAACTATCTGGTTCCAGAGACTATTCTCCCACCAAAGCACAGTGTCCTTTTAAAAGCCAAGTGACATGTAGTTGTCTCTTTCTTTAACATGTCTTTGAAGGGAGTTGGGGCATAAACATCCTTAACGTGCACATACACACACATGTGCGTGCACACACACACACACACACATGCAAAAATACACATATGTATACACATACATCCGTGTATGTAGGCACAGTCAGCCCTTTGTATCCATCAGTTCATCATATCCACAATTCAACCAGATAGAAAATATTAAAAACAAAAAATAATGGAACAATCAAAAAAATAAAAAAAACAGTATAACAACTATTTCCCTAGCATTTACACTGTACTAGTTATCATAAGTAATTTAGTGATGATTTCAAGTGTACAGGAGGATGTGTGTAGTTTGCATGCAAGTACACGTGTACTGCACCACTACTTTATCTCAGGGCCTTGAACATCTGCAGGTTTTGGTATCTACAGGAAGTCCTAGAACTAATATCTTAGATCTCCAGGAAGACTGTGTGCGTGTGTTTGTGCGTGTGTTTTTGTGTGTGTGTGTGTGTGTGTGTGTGTGTGTGTGTGTATCTGAAAGAAGAAGATCAAAAACACTCTTGCAAAAATCAATTATCAAACCCAGACCCTGTCAGGGAATGCCAATTGATTATAGAGAGTCTTAGAAAGGTAACTAAAAACTTTGAGCATGAACCAGTTCAACCTCCGCACATTTTTTTGCAAGGCAATGATGAAAGGTTGAAAGCACGGGGCAATGACAGAATCATCAATCAGACCCTCACGCCTATCCCAGGAGCCACAGTAAACGTGTGTGTCCTGCCAATCCAACCCAAAAGCATGAAGGATTTGAAGAACAATCTCTAGCCTACAACTCTAGCTATTTACTGGGGCTTTAAACCAATATATTCTCCCCTCTGTGATTCCAGAGGGAATTGGGGATTGTAAAAATAATTCAATGGCTCCAGAAGCCTTACATATTCTAAGGATTAAAAAAAAAAAAAACACCTAAAAGAAAGGAATTAAGATCATTGCATGCATGCACTCTCTCATCAACCATATGATGGCTGCTACTAACCTCCTCCTACAGGTGAATGTCCTACAAGAGCAGAGGTGAGGTAACTTTCCCAGGATGGTACCACTAAAGAAGAAGAATGAAGGTTCCAGCCAGGGCCCTCCCTACTACCCCATCCTGCTGCCCAGCTCCATAAAACTGCCATTACGAAAATGAGAGGCACATGCTTACCATTACCCTAAATGGATGGATTTAAAATTATCCTGAGTTTTCTGTGCTGCTCATCTATTTCTGTGCATCGGCCCTGTCACTGGAAGTGCTGAAGGATATAGTCAATGCATTTGTTTTACATTAAGATGCATTTCACAGCTATTACAGCAAACAGAGCTTCATGCTGAATCAAAAGCTCTGAGCACCCCCAGCTGCAGCAGCTGACAACTCCACATCTCTGTTTACTGGAGGCAGATTTCTAAAACCATCTTCAACAAGGGTATATGCGAAACTTAGTAAATGTGGAATGTAAATGTCTTAGCACAATAACTAAGAAAATGCCAGGAAGGCTATGTTAACCATTGTGATGAAAATGTGTCAAACGGTCTATGAAGCTAGTGTATGATGCCCCATG
>CAUYPK010117673.1:0-27864 GCA_963574355.1 Loris lydekkerianus
CCTGCTACCCTTATTTACCCTTCACCTTTGGGCCCTGTATCCTTAAAAAAGGTTAGAGGCAGTTAAATCAGGTCGAGGTCCAATATCACTGGCTCATTAACCAAGAATCTAACTATTATTCTTCACCGCCCTCCATAGCACAAATGATGGGTAAGACTCCCAAAGCTGGGACAACCTAAGACAGGATATGGAGAGGCTGCACGGTGAATTACATTCATAGTACCCAAAGATGGGTACGATCACTCTGCGTTCAGTCAACCTAAGACAGGGACCAAACCATTGATGTTTGTATCCCCATGACGGGTAAGACTGAAACTGCAAGAGCAGGCAACCTAAGACAGGGGCTATGTTTATCCACCATACAAAAAAACAAAAGAGGGAATTGTTGGGCCCTGCCATGTGCCTGAGGCCTAGTGCAACTTCCCGAGTCTGACTACAAGTAGATCCATCTAGCTATTTCCACGTAGCAATGACCCAGCAAGGCCCAGCCTGAAACTGCCTCTACCTAGATACAGCCAACGTGCTACCATGCCACTGGCCCAACCCTGTCATGCATCTCATCCCCCGCCTTCTTTCCCTGCCCCTTCCCCCACGCTTTATATAAGCAGCTGCTTGACGCAATAAAGTTGAGTTCCTGCTTAAAAAAAAAAAAAAAAAAAAAAAAAATTACTGCAACACCTCTGTGCCAATGATATTCTTTACGCTTTAAATGTAACTGTGAATAAGACATAGAAAATGTCCTGCGCCTTGCACTCAAAATGCAAAAAATTGGTATTTCATACAAAATAGTTATAGTATATCATGTATGTACATTTTATAACATAAGAAATAAATATGATAAACAAGCATTTTATGTATAGGGAGAATATACTAATTGATTTTTACCACAGGACACTTTAGAGACAGAAGATTGAAGTATTTGTGATTATGTAGCAGTATAACCCAGGACCATCTCACTCAAACTGTGATGTTGGGTACTTTCATGCTATGGAAAGTGAAAACAAAAGTAGAACTAGGCAAGAGTGCCTATTATTTGAGGTGTAAAGTGTAGTTTTAATACCATAGCCACTGAAAAAATGATATTTATTCAAAGACTTGAAGAAATGGAGGGAGTCCTGGGGCTATCTGAGGGGAAAAAAGTGCTATTTTGAAATTTGCAATAAATTCCTATTAACCACAGTCACCCACTGTATTATACAACAGTAGAACATTTTCCTTCTACCCAACTGTGATTTTATACTTGTTAGCCAAACTTTCCCCACCCACTTTCTTGCCCTCCCCACCCCCTGCTAAACCACTATTCTACTTTCTACTTTTTTTGGGGGGGGGGGATTTATTGAGGGTACAAGATGTGTCACACACTGAAACCTCCTTCCCTCCTCTACTATCCCCTTTCCTTATCCCCCTCCGTGTCATTAATTGTCATTAATTGCCCTCAAATCAAGATTGAACACGTAGCATTTATGCTTCTCCATTCTTGGGATGCTTTACTGAGAATAATGTGTTCCACTTCCATCCAGGTTAATACAAATGCTGTGAAGTTTCCATCTTTTTTAATGGCTGAATAGTGTTCCATGGTATCCACATACTCCAGCTTGCTAATCCATTCCTGGGTTGGTGGGCATTTAGGCTGTTTCCACATTTTGGAGTGCATGTGTCCTTATGATAAAACTTTTTTTGCCTTACGGATAGATGCCCAATAATGGGATTTCAGGATCAAAACGGGAGGTCTAGCTTGAGTTCCTCTGTGGGTTCTCCATACTTCCTTCCAAAAAGGTTGTATCAGTTTACAGTCCCACCGGCAGTGTAAAAGTGTTCCTCTCTCTCCACATCTGCACCAGCATGTGCAATTTTGAGATTTTGTGATGTGGGCCATTCTCGCCGGGGTTAGATGATATCTCAGGGTGGTTTTGATTTGTGTTTCTCTGATAATTAAGAATGAGGAGCATTCTACTTTCTACTTTTTTTTTTTAATGCAGTTTTTAATGACTTAATTTAATGACTTTTATACAGATTTTAACGACTTAAATCATAGCTGTGTACATCAGTGCAATCAAGGGGTACAATGTGCTGGTTTCATATACAATCTGTAATATTCAAACTGTTCAACGTAGCCTTCATGCCATTTTCTTAGTTATTGTATGTAGACATTTGTATCCTGCATTTAGTAAGTTTCGCTGTACTTTTATTTTTTATTTTTTTATTTGTCTGTAAATCTATTTAAATTTTTTTTAATTTATTTATTTTTATTGTTTAATCATAGCTGTGACTTCCCCATATGAATGAGAACACATGATATTTGTTTCTTTGGTCCTAGCTTATATCACGCAACACAATGCCTTGCAGGTTTATCTATGTTATTGTTGTTGTCCTCAGAACTAGATGCTCAGAGACTCAGAGATAAGCACTGCACACAGAATGATTATTATGAGAGGGAGGCCAAGGCTCACTCAGGCCTGTGGGGACTTCCCACATTTATTGGGTGTTTTTATACAAAGCACTAGTCAAAAGAAAAAAGGTATAGAAATAGAAAAAGGAACATATAGTGGTGAAATCATAAAGACTGTTAAGGAATTCTTTGCTCAGCACATATTTTGCTAGACACTTACATAGCTAGTTCTAAATCGAGACACTTTGCTCAACACTTTGTTGAAGGCTTAACCACAATGGCTTCTAGCTGTCTTGTACTTGATTGATTAGTTCCCTAAAACTTAAGTAGGAATAGTTTGCTAAAAGGAGAATAGAGCAGAGCACTTCTTCCCATAACCTCCGCAGGTGCCCAGCCCCCAGCTGTAACCATGCAAAGCCCTCCGGTAACTTACCTTTCTGTGAACATTTAACTGATTGTTCTTACTAGCCAAGGCATGTCCACAAAGAAAAAAGTTTTTCCATCTTAGGGCAACGTTCCTCGGGGAGCACATGAGGCCATGTCACTTGCTTTGGTTGGGGGGCCAGTACCTCTCCATGTTATCACAAATGACAGGGTATTATTCTGTCTTTATGACTAAATAATATTTAGTCTATGTGTGTCCTTAGAAGTGCAGTGAGTCTCTTATAGGCAGCATAGAGCTGGCTCTTGTTTTTTCTTTTCTTTTATTAATCCATTTAAATTCCTGGACACACACACACAATCTTCCAAAATTGTACCATGAAGAAATAGGAAAGCTGAACAAACCCATAACAAACAATGACTTAAAGTCAATAATAAAAACATTTCCCAGTGAAAAAAATCCCAGGCCTAAGTGGCTTCACAGATGAATTCTACCAAACTTTTAATGAAGAACTAAAACCGATTTTTCTCCAACTATTCCAAAAAATTGAAGGTGGAGAGTAAATTCTTCCAAACGCGTTCTCAAGCCCAGCCTTTTTGATATTAACACAAGACTAGAGCACACAAAAAAGAGAAGATTGCAGGGAGGTTAATATCCCTGATGAAAATTAATGATAAAAATCATCAGCAAAATTCTGAACAATTGGGTCTAAGAGCATATTAAAGGATTATATTCCATGGTCAAGTAAAATTTATTCCAGGAGTGCAATGAGGGTTTATAACATGCAAATTGGTAAACATGATACATCAGAGTAATGGAATAAAGGACAAAAACCATAAGGTCATCTCAGATACAGAAAGAATAGTTTCTTTAGAGTAATTTGTGGCAATGATTTCAATGGATCAATTTAAGGGATCATAGGTCTGATAGTTTTAAGGGAAACAAATAAATGGGGTAGATAACAAATAATAGAGGTTGTGTCTAAAGAAGTTTTTTTTTATTTTTTCTTTTCTAAGATGAGCAGCATTATATTTTGGTAGACATATTTAATATACAGCAAAAATGACAATGAAATAGATTGCATAAATTATACAATGATTTTCCGTGACTTAATACATTATGTTTTCCTGACCTATCTATCTCCATTGCCCAGGAAAATTTATACTTATAGGTCATGAGTTCACAAAATTCTTCCCTCAGGATGAACCCACCATCCTGTTTAAAATAAAATTTTATTGGAACATAGATGTACATGGTGTATATTGTCTGCGATTCCTTTTATGCAATGACAAAAGAGTTGGGTAGTTGGAATAAAGACTGTCTTTGCCAGCAAGGTCTAAAGTATTTCCCATCTAAATTTTTTGCAGAAAGTTTGTGGAACACTAATCTAAATGAAATATGACATTTGCAGTATGTGAAAGGTTGGTAGAAATTTAACACTCGATAAACATCTTTATCATCAGGCACTATGCTATATTGTTTATATTTTTTATTTTCTTTAACTCACAGAATAGACAAATATTGTACATCATATCCTACTTGTACATGAAGAAATTATAGCTGAATTAGGGTAAACTCTAAATCGCTTAGCTCTACTTAGGATTGAAAATTTCAACCAACAAGAACTTTATGTTTTTCTGTTCTTTTATTTCCTTTCTGGGGTTCTTACATGTAAGAATCCTTTTGTAGTAATTATTTTATTGAATCCTTTATATATATTTGGATGGGTAGGTAGGACAAGTAATATTCTGAATATGACAAGAGACATAGGATAGTAACCAAATTCTCTAATTAAAGATTATGTCCAGTCGTGTTCACTTCTAACTGCCTATTTTATTATTGTCACCATAATTTTCCCTAATAATCAAAAACATACCTATTAAGTATCTTTAACCTGCACCTATCTCTATTGCTTACTTTCTGCAACCTGACGTACTGCGTGCTGTTAGAACCACCATGTTGTTCTCTCTGCCTCAAACATCTTTACTCCCCAGTCATAAGATTAACCGTATCATTTGCTTCTTCCCTCATTTCAAAAAAAATTTGATCTAGTTTTCTACTATAAGACTCAGTACAATAATGCCTAAATTATTGAACATACATTTCACTTTTAAATATACATAATAAGACATCCTATACTCTGAATCAATGAAGTGGTAAGCTATGGTCAAAAATAATGAATAATACCTAGTATCAAAATTTTCTTTCATTGTTCCATTCACCTGGATTTTTTTTTTGTTTGCCTTCACATTGATCTTTCTACTCCTTATCTTGACCCCAAGGGTTGCATTAAAGCTAACATTTCCTCCAAAATGTTCTCTGATGTCAAAGGTACAGATGTGAATTTTAATAGAATTATTTATACATTATCTCAAATAATGATGATCAGATCTTGTTCAATAATAGAGTTATCTTTACGATTGTCAATTGCTTTCTGGATGAATGTGGTCTAATGTACCACATGTGTATTTTTAGGTACAACAGACAAGATGCAAATCCAGCTATTTCACTTGCAACCCACTGACTTGGGGAAAATCTCCTTATTTTTCTGATGTTCAGTTTCTTCATTTGTATAATTGGGGTTATGATACTTTTGAAGACTGCAATAAGGATTAGAAATAAACATAGTTTTCAAAAACCTAAGATAATGCATAGGTCTTAGGAAATACTTGATTAATGGCTACTATGATTAGAATTACAGTAAAAGTGGTTAAGTTACGTGGCATATCATACTCATTTCTTTATCATTGTAATGCAGTATAATGCCTTACTCCACCTTGCACTCATTCGCTAAATTTAATGAGATTTCTTATTGTGTTTTTATTGATCCAAGCATGGCATAAATGTGTTATGAAACTTGCTTCTTGGAGTGGTTGTGGTGGAATCTCTGTATCATCTGCTTCTCCATCTGTGCTGGTGGAACACAAAGCAAAATCTGTGGAAGTGCAAAACTGGCAGAAATGGGACTGAGAATCATAAACTTTATACACTGAATGTATTACTTCCTACCATGAATTACTCAAAAAGGAAAATATTAAATATTAATGTTTAAATATTAAATAGTATTTATGAAATATTGCTTAAATATAGACATTAAAAGATGAGATGTTGAAAAAGCACAGACAGGAGTCCAGTGTTTCCCAAATGGGGGTTTCTTCATCGTGACATTTTATTGAGAAATCGATCTTTATCAACTCAATCCATGAGGGTGAGTATAAATTTCCTTTTGTGTTGAAACTAGCAGAAAAAGAGACAGCAATTCCCAGATGACAGGCTGAGCCTCAGGCCTGTTACGTTTTTGAGTCACATTAACCATTTTGGTTATCGGCTGCTGTGCTTTAGATCGTTTGCAAGCTGAGAAGTAAAGACCACTGAAGTCTTGTTTCTTGATGTTAATAAGCTGTTTTCCTTAGGGGATCATCAGCCAATTTGACAACTTTAGCAACTAAGAAGAATTGTTTTTTTGTCATTGTTGTTGTTGTTTTTGTTTTTGACCAGAGTCTCACTCTGTTGCCTAGGCTAGAGTGCCATGGTATCAGCCTAGCTCACAGCAACCTCAAGTAATCCTCCTGCCTCGGTCTCCCAAGTAGCTGGGACTACAAGCACCCACCACAATGCCCAGAGAGTTTTCTATTTTTTGTTGAAACAGGATTTCACTTCTGCTCAGGCATGTCCCGAACTCCTGTGCTCAAGCGATCCTCCTGCCTCAGCCTCCCAGAATGGTAGGATTACAGGCGAGAATGCTTGACCTAAATAGATATTTCAGGCATCTGAAATGACAGCCTGAGATACAGGCTGTCAAAGGCAAGACAGAAATGAGGGCCAGGCATGGTGGCTCACGTCTGTAATCCTAGCACTCTGTGAGGCCGCAGTGAGTGGATGTCTGAGCTCAGGAGTTGGAGAACAGCCTGAGCCAGAGCGAGATCTCGCCTCTAATAAACAAATAAATAAATAAATAAATAAACAAATAAAATAGCCAGGCTCTGTGGCAGGGACCTGTAGTATCAGCTACTGGGGTAGCTGAGCTCAGAGAATCGCTGGAACCCAGGAGTCTGAGGTTGCTGTGAGCTATGACATCATAGCATCTACCAGGAGCAACACAGTGAGACTCTGTCTCAAAAAAAAAAAAAGAAAGAAAGAAAGACAGACGACATGAGAACAGATTCTTTTGTCTTAGAAATTTCCTGACAAGAAAGGAAAGTCCCACAGCACTAGTTATTTACCAGCCAAAGGCATCACACACAAAAAATACTTTTGATTAGAATCTTGTTAGGTTATACACTGCTGATTGACTATGAAAAATTATTTAAAAATAATAAAATATCAATGTAATAAGATAGGATATTCTAAATGGCAATTTTTAGCCATTTAGAAGTCAAATTTAAAGAACTTGAATTAAATATTAATAAAAAAAGTTAAATCTTTTACCAAACGCCGCCTTCACTTTGCATTTGTTTATACCTATATATTAGTCTCCAAAGTTAAACATGAAATCTTTAATTTCTCTTTTACTATAATATTTATATGGAATTGCTTTTTAAAATTACAATGCAAAAGCATTGATTTTGTACTTAGCTTTCTTTCTTTCTTTTTTTTTTTTTCTCTCGTGATAGCTTTTCCTTTGTTAGACTTTGTCTACAATTTGCAAAATCAATGAAAACACAGCTCTCCCCAAGAAAGAAAAGTCCTCTGGAGGTTTACCCTAAAGTGTCTAGGGCAAGATTCCTGTGACCTTGAACTATTGTAAAGTACCAGTGGTGACTTTTCAGAGTGTCACATCAAAATTGGTTTTGTGTCTCCAAGGAAGGTTCCGCATGTAATGTCAGTAACAGCTGGGGTAAAGGCAACAATTATATGTCAGCTCCGCTTTCTTTTCAAAGAGAGCATTTTCCCAGGCTGACACATGGCTGGGGAGAAAAAGGACACGTATAAAAGTTTGTTTTCATTTTCAATTATTTTTGGAGATATGGAGCCTGTGACAAGCCAATAATAGTAAACAAAAATGACAAGAATTGACACCGGTGACCATAAGACACAGAAGCCACAGTGGGCAGTACCCGTTTGGTTTGACCGCTTTCAATTTTATGAGTTTGGAGAAGAGGAAGAAAAGAAATCCAGAGAGCTGTGCCTATTTAACATGATATTTCTGGCTATAAAAATATACCTTGCTCTGCTTTTGCAACTTCTACCACTCAAAAGGACTGGAGACATAATTGCTCAGCATGAAATTATTTCAGAACAGCTCGAGACTGACGAAGCCAAATGTCTGGGTGTCTTTTATTAACCATGGACTCTGCCGTTGCTCACACATTATAGGACCCTGTTTGTGTTGTTTGAGAACTTGCTATAAAAAGATCATTGTAAAATATAAACGTTGAAACTTAGCTATGACTAATTGATGTTTAATGTGCAGTTTATAAAAGGGAAAAAAATAAAAACTGTTTCACTGAAAACAGTTCTATGGGCTTGTTGGAAGAAGGAACTGCTGTGTTATGTTATGAAATAGAGAGAAAAACTCTCTAGTGCTCTTTTTATCACACTCAAAGGAAGTATTCTAATATCACAAAAACCTTGGGGGAAGGTTGCAGACAAAAAGCAACATAATTAACTTTCTGTTAAAGGCCGGCTAGGAAGAGATTAAATCAATGGTACTGTTATCCTTGGTAGACTCCGCAGTAGGGTCTGAGCCAATGCAGTGAACACCGATCATGAGAAGTTGTCTTGGTTGAAGTTTTGATGGATCAGATCAGGACTTTCAACTACTTACTTTCAAAATTTACTGCAGATTTTTAAATGTAAGGGTAAAATGCTCGGTGACATTTTAGCTGAACCCCGGGTTATTGTCAATGTTTGTTTCCTTACATATTAGGGAGAAAAGGCTGACAGAGAGAAGGAGAAAGTGTTTAAATCTGAATTATCCTTGGTTTTTGATGTATCTCAGGCTGTCATTTACACTGGGTCGAGTCCAGATTTGGTTGTTTGTTGATATTTAATATAGAAGCACTTTCCTTCAAGCATTCATTCAGTCTTCCCCCCAATGTAGGGTGAAATAAGTGGACATTGAACCCACGGAGGTGCCCAGCAGGAGACTTGCATGAGTTTTGGCCAGTGTACTTGTTCAGTAAGATTATCTGCTGCAGACCAGTCTGATAGGACGTTGCAAATCTTCCCTGTCCTTCTGTGCATTGGAAAACAAACAAATAAAAACAAAAACTCTACACACAAACCCTAACCCAAACAAACAAACAAAAATGAACAAAGAAAAGGGCAAAGTTCCCTGATAATTGTGAATTTGCCAGTAGTGCCAGTGTTTGGATGGGCCGGGAGCAGTAGACCTGACCCTCTTAAGTGGCATCAATAGTTTAGGTGAGTGAAGGATGGAATATCAGAACATGACTAAAAATGGCCGATTATGCTTATTTGCATTGAGTGTTCAGAAAGAAAAGGAGTTGGGAAGTTTTTCTTTGCTTGCCTGTCGCCACAGAGCTCTAATAGTTCTACCATTCCAGCTGCGGGCAGAAATTCATAGAAATATTGAGCCAGACATTTTTTTTTTTTTTTCTGAATGCATTCACAAAACATTCCCAGCTCTATTTAAAGATACTCAGACAAGAGGAAAGAAAAAATAAACATCCCCACAGATTACAAATTGCTGCTGATGAAGTTTATACGTTTTCAAAAATTTAACTTGGAAGTGTTTAAGCCATCAAGGGTGATCCCTCTTGCAAAAATGTGTTAGCTCTGAGGTGAGAAGAAATCTGGACATTAGAAAGGAGATTAAATCACTGAAGGATATATTAGCAGATGGGGGTGGACTGGAGGCAGAGATGAAAATAGAGAGAAATGATTTGGGCCTAAATCCCGCATCACATATAGCTGAAGATTTTAAAAATATTCTAAACTGGTGGGATTGATAGTTAATATCAGATCCAGAAAGTACATGAAAAAACATGAAACATATATATGTTATGTCTTCTTAAAAAACAAGAAACATATACATGTTATGTGTATATAATGTGTATATATATATGAACACAATGCATAGTAACATTAAGTATACCCTAGTATTTTATATGTGTTAGACCCCTACATATGTACATTTAAATGTATCCTGAAAGGCTTTATTTTTCTCAGCAAATCATTTTATCCCCTTTAACATATCCGGATTAAATTATGTGTTCAGATATTTTTTTTAAAGAATGCCTCCTGAAATTTATCTGTAATCACAATCCACAGGTCAAAAATAACTCAGGTTAACATTGCTCCTTACAAAACAAAGCCCACATATACTGCTTTTGACACTAGCACTACCGTTTTGTTTCTGACTGTCTGTAGACATGGCTCTCCAAGATGTTGAATGGCATTCTCAGCCTGCATTGATATGGGAGCATACTCGACCCATTAGCTCTTAGTTCTGTGCATATGCCAGTAATAATCTCCAAAGACTGACTGTATATAAATTAGATACAATCTCTAGAAATCGGAAAAGTATTAAAAAATAGCTTTAGCTTCAGCTTTTTTTTTTTTTTTTTTTTTTTTTTTGTTTTGTTAGTTGGAAACCCATTTGTGAATACATGCAATACAAAAAGAAGCAAAATGTGTTCAGAGGAATTGTTAAAGCCACTGACCTTCCTCCTTAAAACATGGCAGCCTGGCTCATCTAATATGTAGCAGAGAAGGAGATCAAAAAAAGTTAATTTTTTTGTCATGAAACAGTAAAATTACAGGCATATTTATAACATTTAAACCATCACCTCAATGAAGGCCTGCATTTGCATATCACTATTTTCTTTTGCATGTTTACAAATAATTTATGCTAGAATTTAAATTTTAATTGAACCTTATAATAATTATTGAAATAATGAACCGAAGTGCTTTATGCACTTTCTATGTACCAAGCATCATCCTGAGTGCTATACTCTTATCTTGTTTATCTTCACCACAACCTGGTGCAGTAAGAAGTTTATGTTTCATTGTTTTTTTATTAAATCATAGCTGTGTACATTAATGTGATCAAGGGGCACCATACACTAGTTTCAGAGACCGTTTGACACATTTTCATCACACTGGTTGACATAGCCTTCCTGGCATTTTCTTAGTTATTGTGCTAAGATATTTACATTCCACATTTACTAAGCTTCACATATACCCTTGTAAGATGCACTGCAGGTGTAATCCCACCAATCACCCTCCCTCTGCCCACCTCCCCCCACCCTCCGCTCCCTTTCCCCCTTATATGTTTCATTTTGAAGGTGAATAAGTTGAAGCTTTGAGTGGTTTGGTCCATTGTCAAAGTCACAAACATATGTCTGTCTGAATCCTGGGTGTAGTCGTTAAATTCTATATTATTTTGCTTCTCTTTTCATTACAAACCATTTATCTAATAAAGGATTTGCATACTGAACATTTCAGATATTCTTCAATTTATTAATAATCAAACTATCCCATAAGTAAATGCTTAAGTTCCTTAAAAAGTACTGTTTGCAGAAAAGATGTACAAATGGCAACTAGGCACACAAAGATATCATCAACATCTCTCATGAAATGAAAAATAAAACTATAGTTAGACATGACTATACCCCCTAAATGGCTAATTTTTTTACTTTCATTAAACATTTTTGGAGATGTGAGCAACCAGAAAGCTCACATACTGCAGGTAGAAACTCAGAATCATGGACACACTTTGGAAAACAGCTTGGCAGGTAAAATCCTGAAACCTAGCATTGCCACTTACTGTTATTTAACTAGAGAAATGAGGGCATGCCTGCAGACGGCCTTGTAACTAACTGAATGTCTGTTGTAGTGTTACTCATAATAGCTTCAAACTGGAAACAACCTGCACTGCTGTCAAAAATTAATAGATACACAAATTGTGCTATGTTCATAAATAGAATATGAGGCAATAAACAAAAGCTCTTAATATATAGAAAAAGGAAAAAATCACTGATATATGCAACATGATCTCAAAAAATATTATGACAAATGATATAAGCCAGTCATAAATTATATATAAAATGGTCCATTTAAATGAAGTTCTAGACCAAATACAAGTAATGGAAAACAGATCAGTGGTCAGCTCAGCGGGGCTTAGGGATGGAGAGAGATGAACGCCTATAAGGAACAAGAAGAACATCTGGTGGTGATAAAATTGTTCTATATCATTATTGTCATGATAATAGTATGTCAGTACAATTGTCATTGTACAGCAGACAAAAACACGCAATAACAATAATGAATGCTTTTCAAGACACCACCAAACAACAACACAAACAGTGTTGTGAGATGCTGACATATCCAGGTTAGGAAATCTGACAGAGTTGTTTGTATGGTGCTGCAAAAGTAAGCACATGATGGCCAGTTCTTTATGAATGTAATGGTCAGGCCACAGATGATGACAGCTCTGATAGTCATTCCAGAAAAAGAGTTCTAAAATTGCTTTGAAGGATGGTGTTGGGACTAGCGTCAGTGCACAGCTTCTCAGGCCCTTTGAAGGTGGTGGTAGTGATATTCACTAGTGAGGCATGTAGCACTTTCTGTAGGATAAGTTCACAAACTTAATTGTCAGACCTCACATTTGTTAAGACTCATAAAATTATACATTTAAAAGTGATGTACTACAATACCTCAATAGAGCCACCTTGAAATATTTCACTGTACTCTCACAATACTGTAGTTATAGAGTCAGTGCTAACTCAGTTTTATAGAAGAACAAATGAAGTAAATTGCCCAAAGTCATACAATTTAGAATCATAGAATAAGCATGTGAACAAAGTATTCTGGAGAATAAATTGACACATCTCTCTATTGCACCAAGTTCCTCAGCATCCTTATTTCATTATCCTCAGCCACTAGACCCACCTGCTTTTGGCATGAAGCCTAACCCTCAGGACACCTGACCACCTGCTGGAGATGCACACGCCACGGTCCTCAACTCTGTCATACATGTTTTCTCTCACTCCTCTTCCCTTGCTCTCTACACATCATGGATTTTCTGTTTTTGCTTGTTGATAAATTAGACATGAGACTCCTAAATTTTGTGCAAATACATGGAATTAAGTAATAGATAAGACTTTTGGTTAAGTGTTTTTATTGGAAGGCAAATTCACAAAGACCTGATTGACCTGATTTGAGGCAGAAAAATAATAATAATTTTGTGAGATCAATAAAATTAATGGGCAATGCCAACTTTTTTCTATGGCATTATCAACAGGAATTAATGTCTTTAATTATATTTTTCCCTAATAATGATAAAGCAGAAATGGCAAAGCTTTTATCTTTAATATAGGATGCAATCTTTTAAACAGCTCTGTATGGACTGATTACTGGGAGAGGGGCACAGAGGCCTCACTGGAGCACCGAAATCAAGAGACTTAGGAAGAGCAGGGGTTGAGCATATCCTTATATAAGCAATAGAGTTACTGTGCTATTTCCAGGTAGCCAGAGGAAATCTAATGAAAAAAGACTAGGACCCAAAATATTGGTACTATTTTGATGTATTTATTGATAGTGAGGCATGGCACACACACACACAAAGTAAACAAAAAAACACTTTGCTGAAAAGTCTAACTAAAACGGTATTTGCTTCCTTTCCAGGTTTCTGCAGGTTCCTACGGAGAAATGCAGAATCCTGGCAGATACACAGACGGTGTCATGACTGACTGGGGGGCCTGGTTGAGTAAGTGATGGGGGTGATAGAACTGGAAAGAGAATTACAGATTATGGGTTATTTTCCCTTGTGTCATAAAAGAGAGAATAGTGAGGGCTTTGCTTAATTTTGAATGTTTAATACTAAAAAGAGATGTATTGCCACTATATTTTATGTTTGGAAATTTGTAGTGTAAATGACAGATCACCATGAATGAGCTGCATGAAGAGCTTCTACATATTCTTTATGTTTCATTTAAATGAAATTAAATGTGTAATTGCTCACACTAGGACTTGCTAATTAATGTGTTCATCATATTCATGCTCCCCTATAGAAGGATTACTTAATGGAGAGAACTATACTATTTACTACAATCTTATAGAATTTGGTTTTTTAGTTATAACTTTTCTTCATAGAGGTAAAAATCCATACTAAGTAATTATTTTTTTTCAAATTAGCTTGACAACATAAAAATCATGATGAACGCTTTTGTGTATGTTTGTGTATATGTGTCTGAGTAAAATTAAATTATAGTATTGGAAGGATTTTAATCCAATATTTGGATTAAATATTTTACGAAATAGCTAATACTTTTAAGCTTTCCCAGCGTGAATTGTATATACTATCAAGGAGTCTATAAGAGTTACACGACTAATAGGTTCAATTTACTCAACTATCATAAAAAGGACTGCAGTTTTTTTTTTTGTTTGTTTGTTTTTTTGATTGTGGGGATTCATTGAGGGTACAATAAGCCAGGTTACACTGATTGCATTTGTTAGGTAAAATCCCTCTTGCAATCATGTTTTGCCCGCAGAAGGTGTGGCACACACCAAGGCCCCTTCCTCCTCCCTCCTTTCCTCTCTCTGCTTTTCCTCACCCCTCCATCGACCTTAATTGTCATTAATTGTCCTCATATCAAAATTGAGTACATAGGATTCATGCTTCTCCATTCTTGTGATGCTTTACTAAGAACAATGTGTTCCACTTCCATCCAGGTTAATACGAAGGATGTAAAGTCTCCATTTTTTTTTAACAGCTGAATAGTATTCCATGGTATACACATACCAAAGCTAGTTAATCCATTCCTGGGTTGTTGGGCATTTAGGCTGTTTCCATATTTTGGCGATTGTAAATTGAGCTGCAATAAACAGTCTAGTACAGGTGTCCTTGTACTAGAAAAAAAAAAAGGATTTTTTTCCTTCTGGGTAGATGACCAATAATGGGATTGCAAGATTTTTTTAACATTGAGGATAATAATAGGTAACACCAGAAAAAGTAGAATGTAGTAGACAGTATCTAAATGATTTATACATTAACAGCTAATCCTCTCAAACAGCTTACGATGAAGGGATAAATATAATAATCCCCATTTTACAGGTGAGAAAACTGAGCTTAAAGGTCATACAAGCAATAGCAGGTCTGGGAGTTGGGACCAAGCAGCAAGGCTGTAGAATCCCTGGCTCTTAAGGACTGTTTTATATTGCTTTTAAATTAGTATTGAAACACAGCAAAATACATTATTGTTATTTTAAAAGTTCAGTAACTATGTGGGTAGCTGAAGATCTATGTAAAAGTTTTTCTATCACACCTCAAAATAAACATGCAAATATACACACATTTTGCACTCTTTTTAAAACCTGCAATTTGAGAGGCTTAAGATGAAGACATTCACAATTAAGTTAAGTGGACATCATTAAGGTTTCTCTAGAGTGCTGGAATCAACAGATAAATAACAGCAGCTACATATTTGACTGATAATAAGAGCACATATTTGACTCTGGAACATCACCCTTGCTAGGCACTGATAATAAGAGCACATATTTGACTCTGGAACATCACCCTTGCTAGGCAGTGACTAGCACTAAACTTAAGCCAATGTCCCCCATGAATGACACCCCTCCAGGAGATGCAGCCCTGCATTCACCGTCCTCTTCTGTGCTGCTGCGTCTCTCGTTCTTCTGCAGCTGAGATTCTTCTCTATAATTTCCTCGGTGCCTAACTTCTTTATCCAGACAAGAAGCTTTGGAATGACTGCACCTCTCAATTTTGGTCACATTTAACATAAAATCCTTTCTCTTTATTTTATCAAAATTTTCCACATAAAAAATTGAATCTTCCCAATTTTATGTGTGGCATTTTAGATGATTTCAGTAATTTCTTAACATCTTTTCCACTTACTTCAAGAAACATTACAGGGCAAGCATGAAATGCTCTTCCTGGCCTCAGTGGGTATCTGCCACTGGCCTGCAGGGGATAGAAGAAAAAAATCCCTGTCTTGGCAATGCATGATATAAAATCTAACATTGGATTTGACCACATTAGTGCGGTGGCATATGTCAGTAATATACTTTTGTGATTCTTTATTCTTCATCAATTGCATGAAGTGAGTAAACTAAAATATGTTACATTTCTTGTTGAGCTCCAAATTCTGAGGCTCCATGATTCCCGAATGCTCAACTATTTGTCCTGTGTTACTTTCTTGTCAGACTGGTCTGTCATGATCCTCAAACCTCTCTCTTCTCTAGGTTAGCGGTCAAGAGCAGAGTGGACTTGTCAGATACTTTCTGGTCTCTAGCACTTTTTGCCCTCTAGTAAAATCCTACTAAAACTATGAGGGAACCAAAATTCTACCTTGCCTAACTCTTACTCTATTCCCCTGCATGCGATGAGCCGTGCCATCCCTGGGGCTTGTTTGCGATTATGGTATATCTGAAATTCTTGCTTTGTCCTGTGTCCGTTTAAAATTTGGATAATTTGGCAGTTACACTGTGAGCTCTGGAGACTGAAGATGGACATATTCACATTTTCAATGTAGCGTCTGTATTTTCTGGTAGCCTGGAAATGCCTTTTTATACTAATTTTTGGAAACATGCAGAGTTATTACAAATGGGTAGAGTTGCTCCTATAAAAGAAGAAAGGATACAAAGACATACAGTACAAACATTGTAACAGGTATAAACCACCTGCGCACAGAAAACTGGGAAGTTTCTATTCTAAGTTTGGGAAGAGACAGAATTGAGAATGAAGGAGAAAGACGGAGACAGAGTGCACAATAAAAACAATAAAAAATTATGTTCACAACTCTGCTCCAAGTGATTCTTGTTCTAATTATAACATTGGCCAATGTTAAACCTGAAATGTAACAAGTTATAACTTCACTAAGTATTAGATGGATTTCTGATTGCATTCAAAAGGAAAAGAAAGTGGAAAAACGGAAGCATCGGGTGATTCAACAGTCTGCATGGTTGTGTGATCTCAAAACTTATATGATAAAATCTTACCCTTACAGGGATGATGATTAGAAGTGGGGATTCTTGAGCGGTGATGAGACCATGAGGACAGAGACTCCAGCAATGGCACTTGTCCCCTTCTAAAGGAGACCCCAGAGAGCTCATCTACCACTTTCTTCCACCACAGGAGAACCTGGGGAGGAAAAGCCCTCCAGGAAGCAGCAAGGAGGCCCCCCGCTGACCGGAATCTGCTGGCACCTTCACCTGCGGCTTCCCTGACTCCAGAACTGGGGCAAGGCACAGTCTGTTGTTTGTTGTGTAGCAGCCCAGACTGACTGGAGACAGACGAAGATGATTCCTCGCTGAGTCCTTCCTCAGTCCCCGGGGAGGCTGCACATGCAGATGGCAGGTGAAATACAGACTGGTCATAAACACGAGCAGAGCAGAAACTACTTGCAGATAAAATAAAGGAAGGATACCTTATCCAAAAAAAAAAAAAAATCAGGGAAGAGTCCAGACTGACAGGATATGAGGTGGGTGATGAGTAATAAACACATTCAAGGTGGTTCTGAAAGTTACATAGTTATTAATTCAAATTGTGGACATAACAGATTTGATGCCAGTTTTGAGAATGAACAAACTGTGACATCTTTGGGGATTAACTAGAGTTTTTTTAAGGCATGAAAACCAAAGTAAGCACACGTTTTTTATCAAATTGCTGACTGAGGTGGCAAAAAGTGTATGAGTGAAGTGTAAGTGAAAAAGGTGTGTTTCTCAGTTTTTCTCTCTCTGAAATAGGTTTAAAATTCTTGAAAACTTTAAAATACTGCTTAATACATAGCATAAAACACACGGTCTTAGTGATAAGAAGAAGAGTGTATTGTTTGTGTTTTAAAGTTGATGCTATTGGCCTCTGTTAAGGGAATGAAAGATTTGTTTTTATAATGACAATTCATCCAAGATGAAAATCTGGCTCATATTTAAAATAATACAGGAGGTGAAATATAGGACATTAAAGTTGAGATTCAGGAAATATTGTTTGTACTTAGGTTTTTATGCTGTGTGATCTTGAGTTTTTAATCTTTGTAAACTCAATTTTCTTATATACAACAAACAAACAAACAAACAAAAAACATGTCTTCTCTTATGACATGGCTGGTTTGAAGTACTTATGGAATAAAGAGAAAAAGAGGTACATGAAAATGTAAGGAAATAAATTAAATGAGGATTCTGGGTAGCCTGAGGACCCTGGGAATAGAATTAGTGGAGAGACCATGTAAGGCCCATAATGTCAGGATAGAGCATCAGCTCTGACAGAGAGAAGGAGCGAGAAAGGGACCCTGAGTTCCAGGAAATTCTTGGAAGTTGTATGCTGAACTCTGTGTAGCCCATGATTTCACATAACATCGTGGAGAAAAGAAAGAGCCTGTAAAATGTGCAGGCAGGTAGAGGCTTTGCAATGAAGTCATCCAGGAATTTCCTACAGTCATCTAACTACTTCTACATACTAACTGTTTAACAGATAACATAAAAGAACATGGTCTTAGAATATTTAAAAGAACATTAAAAAGAACATGTTTAAAATATTAGTAACAAAATTTTTGTTTTGATTAGTTATTATATTCACATAGTTTATAATTCTGACCATGAAATATTTTATATATCACATTATGATTAATATTCCTCTAAATCTTATTCCAGCCACTAGATTTCATTCCAGTAAGTAATGATTATTAAAGAATCCTTGTATATTTTTCCCAAAAATTTCATGCATATGCAAACATATGAATATGCCCATCTTTCTGTCCTTCTGTTCATCCACCCCCAGCACATTCATCAAATTATCCTATCTATCTATCTATCTATCTATCTCTCTCTTCCCAAAACTATACAAACTTTGTGCACTTATGTTTTTCCGTTTAACATCTCCTGATGATACACTCATATTATTATCTATTGTCCTGATATATACAAGATTCCTATTGTTAGATGACTAACCCATATATAAGCTTTGCTGCTATAAATAGTTCTGAAATATTAACTTCACCTATTTGTCATCTTGAAGAGGTACAATTGTGTCTGTCGATGCCATCAGCAAGGAAGCAGGCTGGACAATGGATGGTAAGCTTGAAGCTTGCGGGAGGTGGGCCTCCTCATACGTGTCAGGGAAAAGGCCCCAAGCAACCTCTGCAGCTGCTATTTATTGAGAACATACGCCCCTCCCCTGAGCCCTACCCACTTCACAAAACTTCCATAGCTGATCAATTTCCAACTGCCAAAGTCTGATCATTAACTTCTACTAACTGCCACTTTGTCTTTGCAAGCCTGCAGGCAAGGTTCCTATGCATCTTGCTGCATAGGTTGCTACATAGGTTGTTACATAGATCACTACATATGTTGTTACATAAGCTGCTACATATCCTATTACAGAGGTTGCCACATACCCTATCACATAGGCTGCTATACATCCTGTTACATAGGATTGCTACACATCCTGTTACATAAGATTGCTACACATCCTGTTACATTGTATTGCTACACATCATGTTACAAAGGATTGCTACATATTCTGTTACATAGGTTGCTACATGTGTCTCTAACATAGATTGATAGAAATCCCCTCACACTGACAATGTATAAAGTTGTGTTTTACATCCTTCATCAAATAAGCACTGCCACCATTTGAAAACGTTTTGGCAATCAACAGGAAAAACTATATCTCAGTGTAGTTTATATTGTGTTTCATTTATTATAATCACAATCTATAATATTTTCAAATATTCAAAAATATATCATTTTCTGTACATAGTAGGATCATACTTTTTCCTTCAGTTAGCCCTATGACTGTCTACACATAGCAAATACCATTGCCAAGTGCTCTCTGTTTATTACAGGGGGTTTTATGAAGCTAGAGATTAATTTTTATGAACAAAATTTTGTGCCATTCTTATAAACTTATCCATAGCTTGATCATGCATTTTATGATTTAATTTTTATATATAAATCTTTATTATGGATGTATTCCAGTGATTAGGGTGAAATATAGTATATTCTTTCTTTAATAACTTGTACCTTTTTCTTTAACTCTTCTTTGCTTAAGTTTGTTTTTTCACTTTTGTCTCCTATGTTACTGATGGGTTTTGCAAAAGTGGGGTTTCCTCATTTCCCTTTAAGTTTTCTCTTTATTTCAGAATTTTTTTTTTTTTTTTTTTTTGTTGTTGTTGTTCTTCTTCCATTAAAAAAAAATTCTGTTTACCTGCTATCTCTTCATGTTTCTGCTTCCTTTCCAATTCCTGGTGGGGAGAAATTACTAATTCTTATAACCCTAGCACTCTGGGAGGCCAAGATGGGAGGATCACTTGAGGCTAGTAGTTGGAGGCTACAGTGAGCTACAATGATGCCATGGCACTCTAGCCTGACAACAGAGTAAGACCCTGTCTCAAAATGAATAAATATAAGAAAAAATTTCAAGTAATTACAAAAATGAATACATGTAATCATTCCTGATGACATTTTTGGTTACTTTTCTTGTCTTCTTTGTGACAAGACTTTTTGTGCACATAACATTAATCTGCTGCTTTCCATTCTCCCCTCCCTCCTGACTTTGTTTTTATGTAGTATATTTGCAAAGTGTGCATGTTCCCTTCTCATTATACATCACCCAAGGAGATCAACGCTGCTCCCCAGCAGCTACTCGCAAGTGTTTTGTTTTGAGAGTTGTCTGGATATGTTTCAAACTAATTGGAGTTTTTGATTGTTATGTCTGTTTGCTTAGATCCGCTTTTTCTTTTTTGTTTGTTTTCTCTAAATTTGATTACTCTTTTCTTCTTTCTACTTACACAAAATCAGTAGCTCATTGCAAAACAAAACAAAATAAAACAAAACAAAACACCACAATGCAAAGATTCACTTCTACTACCATGGGGACAATATACATTCTGTAAAAATGGCTTTTTATTTTCCCATGAATTCTCCCTTATTTTTTAGAATAGGCATCTACACAGAAGCCTCGTGTTCTTGTGAGCAAGTGTGTGCTTCTGGCTTCTGAGACTTGTGCTGCCTCCCTTTTCGCCGAGGTCCCTGCAACTAAATCTTTTTTCCTAGTCCATTAGCTCCACTTTTTTCTCATGTGCCGGCTTCATTCCTACTTTCCAGTAGCCTCTCCATCTGTTTTGGTGTCTGGCTTCCCAGCTGTCTCCTTGTTTCACTGAAAATTGACTTTTCTTTTTTATTTGCTATTTTTCCAATAGCCTCCAAGAAGAGACCATAAAAAAACTGAATTTTTGCCACAAAGTACAAACCAAAAGAAACTACTTCTAATTTCTTAATTGAATTTATGACAATAATTTTTTTTAGAAAATCCTATGAATAAGATTTAACAATATACCTTAAAATCAATTGCATAGACTATTTTGCATAAGAAATCTGTCTAGATGAATGAAAGGATGTGAATGTCACTTTAACGTCATCATCAGTGTGTTCCATATGTTACCCCCAAGTGAGTTGCTGACAGGAATGATCCTGATCCTGCAGCTTTCAAGGAAAGCATCGTTACAATGCTTCCCGATGATGGATGAGAGCACCAGATATTTTAATATACCCATTAAAATATTCACACATACATTGTAACCCTTAAGACATCCCTGAATGTATGACAAACAAAAACTATTACAAGGTTTTAAATAGTGTTCACCCTATCTTTCTAAAGCAAAGGGGTAGAATTGGTTGTAAGGATAAAAAAAGGTCACTGCTATCTGCCATTTTCAAATTTCTCGTCAACTTGTCTTTGTACATATGTAGCTCACAATAAAATCCTAGATTTTTGTTACGCCAAGTTTTTTCCCACAAAGTAACATTTATTTTCAATAAATATTACTCGAATGGTTTGTTTGATGGGAATCATTTCACGTAGCAAAGCATTTTTGCTATTTTTAAAAATGAATGAATGAATGAAAAATAAAAGTGGCAAAAAAGGGAAAACTTACAGAGTTAGGATAAAACTTGTGCATAGAGTCTCAACTGTGATGAATATTGTAGGATGAGACAGGTGATGGGCATCCAAGTGGGGTGGAGGTTAACAGGCAGGCATCTGATCTGGGTGATGCTTAGTCACTGAACAAGGGCACAGACCCTCAATGGAATCTGTAGATTAGGGTGGTTATTTTATTTTTACTCTTTATCTTGACAGTCCAAGAGGTCTCAGAGGGAGGCCTTGGAACTTGAGAAGCAGATGGAAGGGTAAGAGGTGATGGAAGAGTGGGACAATCTTTCTTTTTTCTTTCTTTCTTTCTTTCTTTTTTTTTTTTTTATTAAATCATAGCTGTGCACATCGATATGATCATGGGGCTTCATACACTAGTTTCATAAACCGTTTGACACATTTTCATCTGTGTTGTCTTCACAGACCAAGCCTGAACGTTGCACTGACAGAAGCAAACCCGAGGCTTAAAGAACATTTGCACAGCACTCCTAGATATTACATTTATTAGGTTACCAGAACACCCAATGTGCTCAGCAACGCTTAAGTCACGTTGGTAAACATGAGTTCCAAGATCTCCATGAACGTCTTTGCTTTATCCCACCCTTGCTCATGCAGGCGGCACAGAGAGAGAGCAGCAGGCTGCTCAATGTGAGAACAGACTCCGCACGTCTGGATCCTTTAGATACCCAGGTCTTACCCTGCTCTCGTAAGACATTGACTTTAGTGTAACAGCAGAGTGGACCAAAAGCTCAGTTTAAAGTTTGGGGACACTTTATCTCCAAAAAGATTTAAATATGGAATAAATGGTGTCTTTCAACATATAAATTAGGTTTCACTTTGCTAAATTAGGAATGATATATCTTAGAAAAGTATATCAGTTAGAGTTCTGTAGAATATGATAATGTCTGCATATGTGTGTGTGTGTACACAACTACACACAAATCTGCAAATACAAATCACACATGTAAACACACATACACATACCTGGGCATGAGAAGGAGAGAGAGTGAGAATTGGAATTGGCTCACGTGATGGTAAAGATTTGGCAAAGTGGAAATCTGCAAGAGTTTGACAGGCTGGAGGCCCAGGGAACAATGACAGTTCAAGTGTAAAGTCAGGCTGGCAGATGGCAGCGTTTCCTCATCTTCTGGGCAAATCTGTCCTTATCATAAAGGTTTTCAACTGATCAGAAAGGGTCCTTCTCTTTATGGATGGTAATCTACCCCTCAAAGTCTACTTATTTGTATGTTGACCTTATCTGCAAGAATTTCTTCACAGAAACATGATGGTTGACTAAACATCTGGTGCCATGCCCGAAGCAAGTTAACACATAGAATTAACTTCTGCAGACGAGGACTCAGGGGTGCTTGTGGCAGTGGCACGGTCTTGGCAGGGCCCTGAAGTCTTTTAGTGTTACTACGCCGTCATCTTTAGCAGATGGCTTTCATCTCCCAGGTTGCCTCATGGTCGACCACAAGGTGGTTACTGAAGTTCATGTGACATGGCTGTGTTCCAAGCAGGAAGAAGGAGTAAAATCAAACGGGTTATTTCAGGTAGAGCTGCCCCTGCTTTCACAGAGCTTTCTTTAATGCCACACTCACAAGTTGCAGAGAATCCATTTGCAGAATAGGCTGGAAAATGTAGGTTCCAGTGGCCGTTAAGCAGCTTCCATCCAAGGCAAGACTCCGCAAGAACAAGATGGAAAGGGCAGGTGCAGAAGGCAGGCTCCTGGCAGATGGCGCCTCAAAAACACTGTGAAGCAGCTTCCGTCCAAGCCATGACTCTGGGAGAATAAGACGGAAGGGCAGGTGCAGCAGGTGGGCTCGTGGCAGACAGCACCTCGCAGCCTCCGCCACACCAGCCCATTTGTAGTGGGTATTTATTATGCTATAAGGACTGTGGCCAATCACTTTGTATACATTGCTTCAAGTACTCTCCACAACAACTCTATGAAATAGAAACAATTATAAACATCCTCACATGGAGTGAGAAAATTAGGGGTATAAAAACCTTCAGCAACCTGGTCCAAGACAAACAGGTTTTAAGAGGCACACCTGGAAACTGACCTCAGGGATTTCGACAGCGTCCCAGCGCCCTTTGTTTCATTGCTGTCATTTCTTTTCAGTCATTTGATGATCATTCTTCACCTCTGAGGTTTTGGGTGCTTAGGAATATATGCGTGTGTGTATGATATATATTATATATAAAATATTAACTGAACAATTGTGTTTCAAATATTCACTTAGCTCAAGTGTATTAAATTAAACCTTTAGTATTCTTTATTTCAAGTTATTTCCATTGCATTTTTAAAATAACACACAAGTTCTATGTCTGCAGTATTTTAAAATATTAAATTAATTCTTTGAAACAGTTTTCACGCTTGGAATACACCTGCACAACGTTCTTCTTCTAACTTATTATATGTATAAACAAGCACTCATGTTGTGTTTTCCATAACTTTCCAAGTGATTCAAGCCACTGTGAAAATAAATGGCTGTTTTTTAATCTTTATTAAGGTATAATTAACAAATGAAATTATATATATTCAAAGTACACAATTTATGTATTTTGATATATGTATACATTGTGATATAATTACCACAATAAAGCTAATGAATGTATCGAGCTCTTCACTTACTTTTTAAATTCTGTGGTAAGGATACTTAAGATTTACTCTCCCAGAGCAAATGTCAAGCATAGAACACATTAGTAGCAAGTATGGTTACTATGTTGCACATTGGGTCTCCTGAACTTATTCACTGTAGTTGTAGAGTTGTTAGGCTACAGCCAGTGTTACTTTTTTCTTCCTCACTCCTATCTTCAGCTCCACCCATCCCTTTGGCCTGCTCTCAGCATCCTCTCTGCACACCTAGGCTGGCTTCTCACTTGTGACAACAGGTGAGTGACATTGCCCTGGCCACATGCTTCAATTCGTTGGTCCCAGAGAGCTGGTAGTACAGTTCCTCTGTTCAGCCCAGACCAGTCACCTACTGCTGTGTTTTTAAAAGAGGATAGCAGGTTTTGTTATTTTAATTAAAATTGTTACAGAGTTTGTTTTCCTACTGGAGCAGCATTGTGGTTTCTGGCCCTAATTCTTCTTTCACTAGCACTGCTGTGTCTAGTTTAACTTCGCTGTTTTACTGTCCAAGAATCCAACAGCTAATGTCACCTACAAAAAACTGCATGTCAATTATGATGGGTCGAACAGTAAGACACTCATACTGTGGGCTTCTGAAAATCAATTGTACTTAAAGGACATAAAATTAATCCCCTACTAGTTTGTCCCAGAGGCTTCTGAGGCTTCCCTTAACTCTACATGGACGCCAGTGGCTCTGTCTTAGATCAGAGTCGCCTTCTTTGTCTTTACAAGAGACCAAACCTTATTCCTTGATGTTCAGCAGAAACGCAACACATGTTAGAGAATATCACCAGCCATAAAACCTTCTTCACATGGAGGCAATTGAAGAGCCCTCATTGTTCCATCCCAGTTGTGAAAAGATGGCAAAGTGACCAGAATCCTGACATGCTCAGTTCTTTTTCAGATGTTAGTGCTGTGGCCACAAGTCCACAGGGACGGACACAGGACGGGTGCCACCAGTTAATCTCCCACTTCCTTTAAACCCTAGGGGACTTGTCTCAAAACTTCTGTCCTGGACGCTTAGCACCTGGGACTGTAACAAATACAGGAGATGAGACCTTTATTTGCCCCTAACATAACCTTCTCTTCTCCATTTTATATTCTAATATTAGCAAATATTATTTTGAGAGAGGGAGAGAGAGAGATTTCCAAGGCCAACCTTATAAAGGTGCAGGGAGAATTTCCATATTTTCTAAGGCAGAGTTTTCCCCCAGAACAGCTACCCTAGGATCCCCCACAGCAAGTCTGTCTCTCAGATGGTAGGCTTGGCATGGCCCATCTTTCCACATCGGCTGCACAGGAGGAGATGACAAGGTCAGGAGAAACACTACAGGGAAAAGGAAAAGCAGTCCTGGTACTAACAAGGACTAACCGAGTCCTCCGCGCTGCACACAGCTCCTTTCCTTAGCACCTTGCTGTGATGATAACCATGGGCCTTGGCATTTGATGCACAGACATCACTGCTAACACCCAGGACTCAGCAGGGTTTATGTTCTGGTTATGGCAGGCTGGTTAATGTACTTCTCTTCCATCAGTAGATGGTCAACTTTTGGGGTAATGGAATCCCTTGAACACAGAATATACTTTGATCCTTACAAATACGCTTTTCAACAGCAAGTCCATGCTTTATTTTAGAGTCTGTGAACCCAAGAAGCTCTCTCACCAACATCGAGTAGAGTTTCTGCCACAGAGTTTCATGTCACTAACAAGATACATCAGGTTTCTGCTCCAGCCTCTCTCCTCAGTTGAAACCGACACAGCAATTTCTCCATAAATGTGGTCAAGGTACAGTTAATTAATTCATCATTTCAGTAAAATATATAATTGGCTTTTTACTGGAGTTAGGTATGATTGCTTTAGCCAGTAATGTTTTAATACATGTTAAAGAATTTATGGAATTTCTATGATAGAGAAACCCAGGGCCTAGAAACTCAAGTCTGTCTATTTGAACGCCATAGAATCCTGATGGTAAAATAGCAAATGCCACAGAGCTCTCTGAGACGGGCCCTAGGGGAAGGCACCTGAGACAGGAAAATCCAGCTCCGACTCTGGCTCCACTGCTAGTGATTTGGACTCTGTTGAAGTTCATTTCTGGGCCTTTCTTGTCCACCCAAAGGTGATATTCTTAGTTTATGAAATTTTTGAAATTATCCAACAAAATACTATACCCAACAACTGAGGTGTAATGTCCTCAGGTATAAGAGGACCTTCTAAGTGTCTGTAAATGCTCCCCATACAATTGCTGTGAACTACTTGAGTAGAGATGATCTCCCTGTACTCAAAGGCTTCAGACTCAGAAACGTGCTCTTTTCCCAAGAGCCAGCAATTAAGCAGGCACAGGAAATGGAAAGTCCCTTCCAATGCAGAAATAGAAAACAAATTTCACTAAAATGAAAAATGATTCACTTCTTCCATCTTTTCTTCTTACGGCCTCTGAAGTGACCTGCAACACACACATATGAGACAGACACAAGCAAAATTCACAAGCACAAGAGCTTCCCCAACACTAAGGACAGCCGATGCTGCCAGCCACAATGAGAATAACGCGTTTTAAAGTGTGTGTGTGGAAAGGGGCTTTCCTTACCCTGATGAAAAGCAGTTTAAGATCAACAGATGTGTTTTTAACTTGTTAATGAATGAATATCTATAATCATGCTTTCCTTTAATAGGCGCTGTAGGTAAAAAGGCCACTGTTAGGGCGGCGCCTGTGGCTCAAAGGAGAAGGGCACCAGTCCCATATGCCGGAGGTGGCAGGTTCAAACCAGCCCTGGGCGAACACTGCAAAAAAAAAAAAAAGGCAACCTTTAAAAGGTACATTTGTAGATGAAGTGGTGACTGTTGTTCAGGGACTGTCATTTAAGACCCTGGTCTTTGGATTTAAACTGTCCAGCATCAAATCTTGTTTTTAACCCCTTAACTCTACCTACTACTTATCTGCTCTAATCCTTCCTTTCCTCACTTCTTAAGGACTGGAAGAAATGTATTACATCTTATTTCAGAGGAGAGTTAAATGAGATGCTACCAATAAAAGGCCTAGTCTCGTATCTGACAGTGTAAATGATAAATATTTATTAGGTATTCATAATATTTCTATTTAAAATATTTTAAGCTTCCAGTTTTGGTGAACATAGATGTTAACACAACCCTTTTTCATTTAAACAAATTAATAGTAACTTCTTATTTTACAGAAAAGCATCTCATTTTATTTTATTTTTATTTATTTATTTATTTATTTATTTTTTAAATTATAGATAAGTATATGCACCATAGCTGTGGTCCCACCCATTACCCTCCCTCCACCAAAACCACCCCCCTCCCTTCCCCTTCCTTGGTCCTTTCCCCCTAGTCTTGTGGTATAGTTGAGTTATAGCCTTAATGTGAAAGCTATAGTTTAGCTTTATAGTAGGGCTGAGTACATTGGATAATTTTTCTTCCATTCCTGGGATACTTTGCTAAGAAGAATATGTTCCAGCTCCATCCATGTAAACATGAAAGAGGTAAAGTCTCCATCTTTCTTTAAGGCTGCATAGTATTCCATGCTATACATGTACCACAGTTTGCTAGTCCATTCGTGGGTCGATGGGCACTTGGGCTTCTTC